>BQNB010087723.1:0-27224 GCA_026074375.1 Tanacetum coccineum | reverse complement strand
CTATAATGTATTCTTTGAGATCAGCTCGACGAAGGACTATTTTCTTCATATAGTTGTACCCATACATTGAAAAAACTTCAATTTTTTCTCAATTTTTTTTCTTTTTTTTTTCTTTTAATGTAAGCTAAGTTACACTAATGGTTTGAGTAACTTTTAGGAAGTGACACAAATGGTCCTACACATTTAATGAACCTATGATACAAGTAGCAAATAGCACATATGATCCTTAACATACATATAATTGACACAATTGGACCTTTTTAAGTTAACACTAGTTTAACTCCCCCTTAACCCATCACCCCGTTAGTTACGAAAAAATGCCTGAAAGATGTCATAAATTTGAAAAACCACTCTCCCCCTCAATCAATGACCCGTTGTCTATTTAAAGAGCTGTAGTCGTTGATTGAGTGTCAAATTTATGAAAAACCAAGTCCGATTACTTTTCAAAAGTCGCTTTAAACCACCACGTGAGATCCAAATAATTTTCTGAAGAATCATAGACGGAAAATTATGAGGATAAAATTATGAGGATAAAAATCGTTCGGGTTATAAAACTTATACCACTGGCAATCTAGAACCTTTCTGATGTACGTTAAACGAAGTAAGTACCTAATTGCCATATGTTTCATTCTAAGTCCTAAAGGTTGAGTCACATAACATCTAAAGTCTAAATGAGTTAAAATTAATTAACTCCCCTTTAAATCATGATTAGTTATTGTCAAACCTTTTTCGTTTACTCCTTGATTATTCAGAAAGATCGTTTTGAAAGAATTATTAGCACATTTCCCCCCCTCAAATAATGTCCCGTTTTCTATTTAAAGAGCTGTAGACATTGTTTGAGTGATAGGAAATTCTTTTAAAATCTTTTTCTGATGAGAGACTTAGATGACTGATTTAGCTTTGAAAGACAACACCTTTTCCACCATGGTTAACACAAATAATTTTTGAAGAATCATAGAAGAAAAATTATTTGGTTAAAAAGAAGACTTCTCTTCTTTATCAAGAAATAATGCACTGAAGCGTACATTAAATCGGAGTTGCATGGATATAAAGTAATCCATGCCCGGGAGAACTTAATCACCCGTTGTTAGGAACAGCCGTCTTTTTGGCGACGTGCTTTCCTCATTTTGAAGACCGGGTTGCAGTCTGAAATAACTGCAAACCATTTAGACATGTTTTGAAAAACTGTTTGAACTTCTGCTCGAACTTCATTTAAAGACCCGTGTCATTATTGAATGACATTTCTAGATCCGTAAATGTTATCGATTTTCAGAAGACATGTCTTGAAAAATATTTTTGGTATTTTCAATTTTCTGATTTTTATGGTTTTTGTAGGTTTTATATTTTTGTATTTTCTTTTCTTGGTTTTATGAAAAGTTTTATGAAAATGGAAAATCTTGTGGACCTGAATACCGAAATGAAGATGTCATTCAGTTCGTTGTAGAAGTCTGTAGTCAACAACTCTTAAGCTTCCACCACCCAAGCTTTCGAGGCACCTGAATATTCGACTTATTTTGAGCATCCTCATCTTGAAGCTTTGATATCTTCCCCTCTAACAAGTACATACTGATTAAGACCAAGCACTTTCACGGAGCTTCCAATGCTGATGATGTCTTCAGTGGCCTTTGATCAACTTGAAGGCACAACTTTCTTCATACACTTCTGGTCATCTCGAAGTTTCTGAATAAGTTGCAAGTCTTGAAAAACTTCATTTTCCTGCACTTCTGGTCATGTCAAAGTTTTCTAGAATCTGCTTTTCATTTGACTTCAAGTCTGCACTCCACTAAGAATCATCTTTGTAGTACCTTGTAGGAGAAATACTGTGCTAGGCACGAACTGAGTAACCCATACACTTCTGGTTAAGGAGAAGCTTCTGAATTAGCTTCTCCCTAATTCATGCCACATATTCTTTATTTAAAAGTTTTCATAGCTTCCCCCCAAACGAGCAATCATCTCTTGAGCAGTTTCAAATCTTTCTTTCACGCTTAGAATAATTAAGTGCACAGCGGAATAAGTAGCACACCACCTCAAATATTGCTGCCCTTTTTAAGAATAAGCATAGTGATTATCCGTTCGGGGGTATATTCAAATAGATCAGCAACGTATCCTCTCACGCTTAAATAATTCTTCTCATTTTTCTTCCCGCTGGAAGCTGAAGTAATGCATACCAAAAGTATCAAGAAAACACTTCCCCCTTGTAGTTGAAGTGATGCAATCAGTCTCATTATATGAAGCCCAAAAACCCGAGGTACACACTCTATCCCATTAATGAGGTCGAAAACGTAGCATCAAAATCAATTAAGACCCGAATATGCACTTTTCTCCCTTCAGGGAATTGCAGATGAGAATTGCTACACCAAAGTCAACTAAGCCCCGAGTGTAAGCAATTTATCTCGTATGTAGTCGAGATGATAACACCAAGACAGTACCATAAAAACAGCTGAGTACCGGATGTAGTCAAAATGACAACACCAAAACAGTACCATAAAAACAGAGTATGTACCGGATGTAGTCGAAATGACAACACCAAAACAGTAACATAAAAATCAAGTACGTCCCGGATGAACACATTTCTATGTGTAGGATACTGACTAACTGGAGGACTCATCATACAATTGTGTACCTCTTTTATCATCAGAGAAACTGTTTCTTACATCTCTTCCCCCACGTAGTTGGAATAATACACCAAAAGCCACGAGTTGCAACACTGATTTTCTCTGTGGTTATGACTTTCTTGAGTCGAAAATGATAACCCCAAAACAGAAACCAAAAAACACTGAGTAAACGGGAATGTACTCGAATGACAACCCAAAATAGTACCAATAAAACAACACTATGTACCAGGATTTATGGAGAAATATGACAACACCCAAAATAGTACCATCCTCCCCACTCCCTGGACAAGATTATTGTGAGCCTTCCATACCGATATCCACAAACTCATAACAACAAACCTAAGCCCTGTCTGCTACTATATGATGCTCTCCTCTCTTCAATTGAACAAAAAGTTTTTTTATAAAGATAGCATTAACCGAATCCTGTTGGATTGATCCATTGAGAGCTCCATGAGTACTAACATTTGGAGATTTAGGAGCAAGTACCTCGTCCAGACCAAGTATGATTATTATCTTAAGAGAATTAAAGTGAAATTAGATGAACTGAGAGGTGTTCTGAAAAACAAGGCAAATCAAGGAGCAAAAGGAAAATAGAGTGGTTGAACTTTACTTCGTCAACACAAAATTTTAGCTGTCAGATATCTTCTCCAAGCCGTTAGGATGATAAAAACTTGAATTTCTCATGTAAAAGGTTGGAATGTAAAGCATGTCTTCAGAAATGCTAAAAAAACATAAAAATCAAGTACGTCCCGGATGAACACATTTCTTCATGTAGGATACTGACAAACTGGAGGACTCATCATACAATTGTGTACCTCTTTTTATCATCAAAAACTGTTTCTTACATCACTTCCCCCATGTAGTTGGAATAATACACCAAAAGCCACGAGATACAACACTGATTTTCTCTGCGGTTATGACTTTTGTCTTCCCGGAATGACCTTAAACAAGGAAAAGGTATGAAGTTCATCATGTGTACTTGTTGTGCGTTCAGATGTATGTCTCCTTCCCCCTTGTTAATTTTGATACCTTAGAATCAGCAAAACATTGTACGCACATATACTTGAAATCTTGTGAGATGAATAAAATTAGCACAAATGTATCCTGTGAGAATCAACTGCTGATCAAATCTCTACTCGCTAACTCTCTCTGACTATCTTCACCACCCTTGATGTAGGCTATTTGAAGTGACCACTGATGGAGTAAACCCGATATACCAAACTTGAAACTGAAGTAGAATTTCCTGTTCTTGTGACTTAAGCTTGCACAAATGTTAGAAGAAAGGTGTAGAGAATTTATGCTCCAAGCAAATCTTTAAGTACTCAATACTCCTCCCAAAGTATGAGACATTCATCACCTCTTGCGATTATCCACATCGTCTTCTGCGTGTGATACTGAGTACTACAACGTAACTCCTTTAAGTGATAGTTATCCAGGTCTTCAACCATCCACCCCGACTGCTGGTAACTAGATAAACCAAGTCTTCAAATTAAATCTTAAGCACAAGCAAGTTATCATTGAAAGTCATGCATCCAACCAACCCCGACTTCAAGATAAAATAAGTACACGCCCTCGTGAAATCCAACTTAAATTTCAAATAAGTGATACCCAATTGACTCCGTAGTCACTTAGAAAAATTAATACCACATCTCGCCATTAAAGTTTATAGCTCCATGATTCTTTATAAAAATTAATCCCGGTCTCATCACTTAAAAATTGTCACTTTGTTCCTTTTAAACCCCATGGTCATTAAAGTTCAATGATAGCCATTATGAATGAAGGTGAATTTTGATAAGGATCATTGTAGTGTAATGTATTATGTTTGTTGTGTAGTTGTTCGTGATTTTTGATGTGTTATGATCGTTAATGGATATCAGTCTCAATAGATTAACATAAGTACGGCTCGTCTAAGTAATAAACCCGATCTTTTATACTTTACCCGACATGAAAGTGTTTAATACTCGGCTCAATCCGATAGCGCGAGCCCAAAACAGATAAATCATTAGCATTATCAGCCCAAAAGCATAACTTAGCCCAACATTTTGACAACAATTTGATTAAAGGCCCAAGTAGTAATCCACTAGCCCAATATACAAAAATTTGGATCAATTAAAGTAACCCAGTCCACATTTAAATGTAACCGGCCCAACACCATTTTATACAACTCGGCCCAACATTAAAACGGTAACACTCAGCCCACTCCAACAAAAACTCGGTCCAAGTTTGGTTATAAAAAAAACCAATCCAAATGAGATATGAGTATATAAGCCACACTATCCCTAATTTTCCTCAAACTTACCGTAACCCTAATCTCATCTTCTCATACTACCCGCCCCCTTTTCTCTCCTCTTCAAAAATCACATAACGACATAAAAAAAATTAAGCAAGATTCAAATTATTCCTTCCAAACCCAAGAAAACCAATCTACTTCTTCATTCACTTCTTTAAAGGAATATGAGCACAAACCACAAACCCACAAACTGAGAACAATACTACTTCATAGATTTCTGTTTCGAGCCTTGAACACAACGAAGCAAACGAATGAGCCTTTTTGAATATGACATTATGACTTCAAGATCCTAGGATGGGTCTCAGGTAGGTCGACTGTTTTGTGTTATTCTTATGATTTCCGCCGAATCCAAGATTGATGATAACATTATTGTTATTAATCATCCTTTATTTTGAAAAATGAAAGAGTGTTACGACTCTTACATATCTATGATGAGGTATTGTATTTCGTGAATTTGATCTTGATAAAGTCTTGATAATGAATTGTTATACACGAAAACAATCAATCTGAGATCATTTGATTTGTCATTTTAATTCGAGTCATGATTGATGGAGGAGATGGATGATAAGATTTAGATGATTTGTTGTGACGAAGGGTTTAGGATACTAGTGTGGATTTGTTGATGTTTGATGGAGTTGATATTGTTGTTGTAGTTGGATGTTGGTTTGAGGCAGATGGTAAATGTTATTTGGTTTGTTGTTATGGTTTAACATAGTCTGTCTCTTCTTTCTACCTTTCTGTTTTTGTGTTGCCTTGACTCGGCACATACCGGTTTGACCTGACTCAGTGAGTCTTACCGGGTCAACTCGGTAAATACCGAGTTGACTCGGTTTGGCTGTGGGTAGCAAAATGCAACCAAGCAAATCGCAACCCTTTTCTTGCTAGTCAAAACGCAGTCTGGTGTCTTAGACAAAACGCAATGATTTTTGAGATTTGGGCAGCGTAACGTTTGTACTTGCTTGCAAAAGGGTCTTCAATCAGGAAAATCTCAATGCCTTAGTAACCAAAACGCAAGAACAAGTCGCATTTTTTTGTAGATAAAACGCAAGAGCAAAACGCAGCTTGAAGCAAAACGCAGGACCTAAATCGTAGACCCTTGAGATAAAACGCAGGTCACTTTCGTACTTCTCCTTAAAAACCGAATCTGGTTTTTTTTTTGCCAGACCGCCACCAAGAAAAAAGATAAACCCAGATGTGTTTCTTTAAGAACAACTCATAAACCACAAAAATTAAACTGTTAAACAGTCAAATGAAAAGTAACGCAACATGAACAGTAACCGGAGACCTCAACAGTAAATGAACAGAACCGTACAACAAAACACATGACACAAAACCACAAACGTGATAGAAATGAAAAATTTATGAGACCGAACAGGATCAAAATCTAACCCGGACCAAGAACGCAACTTAAGATCTGATGCCAATTGTTAGATATTAAAAATCTCCAGATCCGGTAGGAGTTTTAGTTATGGTGTCGTGGAGGCCGGACCATAAAACCACGAACCAACTCACCATGGTGGTGTGTTAGAGAGAGAAAGTTAGAGAGAGAGAGTGATAGATGGAGAAGAATTTTGTAAAAAAAACACACTACAGGTGTTAGGACAAATGATTTACGTTCCAACAACCCTCTCCATGAGTGGAGAGGGTTTACATATGTTCATAGACAAAATGCCATCAAACGGGC
The DNA here is from genome assembly GCA_026074375.1 of Tanacetum coccineum. Lineage (NCBI taxonomy): Eukaryota > Viridiplantae > Streptophyta > Magnoliopsida > Asterales > Asteraceae > Tanacetum > Tanacetum coccineum. The sequence continues at coordinate 20,635 of BQNB010087723.1, read as the reverse complement.
TATGTTGTGGGCTTACCGTAGGTAAAGACCCTACCCAACCCCCTAAATCATACGAATACTAATAAGCACTACGAGCTAACCTAAACAAAAAAATACACGGGGTGACCGAGTCTTTTCTTAAACTAACACACATTAAGAACAATACTTTATTAATCGATCTAAAACTCAAATATTTTAGTTACAATAGAATCCGAATAAGCTGAAAACCGCTGTTTACATTAAGCTGTGAATGACAAATAAGCTAAATCTAACAAAAATAAGCTGGAAAATGAAAATAAGCTAAAACTATCCTAATCTACTCCTAAGCTAACCGAACAAAATGTGGGGGGTCGAGCTCAATTTATAGCCAAAGAAGGGGTATTTGTGTAAATATTGTCCCAATTTTTGAGTGATAATTGGCCAATCATTGGCATTCAAACGCGTGACCTCGGATCGAGAGAAAGGAGCAGCGGATCCATCCGTTCTTGTGTTGACACGTGTACCATCAAACTTGCTTCATTCGTACGCAGCCCTTTACCATCGTCTGATCAATTTGCAATTTGAAATGAGAGATATATAATTTCCCTGCCACGTGTAATATTTTTACTCGTCCTATTTTTACTAGTGCGTTGTCATGTGCTCCACAAAGTATTAACTTGAGGGCACGTGACCCTGACGTCACACTCTATTACAAAACAGATTTCATAATTTTTATATTGGGTTTAAAAAGGCTTGTTGGGCTTAGCAATATATTGGGCTGGTCCGGCCCATTAAATGGGTTAAGGGCTGGCCCAATAAATTCTGAGGGCACCGTTGGGCTCTTAATCTCGGGCTCGTAATCTCGCGCCTTTTCTAATGGCATGCTCGGGGAATTTTTACGACTTTGTCTTGCTCTTGAATATTAAGCACTCTTGATCGAAATGAACCCGTAAATACCCGTTTTTGCTTTGTTTTCAATCCATAGTACCCGCAAGACATAAAAATACCAAACAAACATATTTGCAGTATAATTAAGCATATTTTAGTATTTTTAGTCCGATTAATGGTGTTTTACGGGGTTATAAAAAAGTGTGTTTAAGCACACATCAAATTCCCCCACATTGAGTCATTGCTGGTCCCACACGCAATGTTTATAAAACACGCCCAAAAATAAATAATTTAACCCTCCCATAACTTATGACCCCTCACAATCAAACAAGAACAGAAAAGGTCCATTAAGAATGTTTAAAAATCATTTATTTTGAAAACGCCCCCGTTTTAACCACTTATTCATTAATAGATAAAAATTAAGATAAAAATTAAATAAAATTATTTAAAAGGCTTTAAGAATAGGAGTTCGTCATCTTTGACTTTTCACAATCCTCAAACTAAGCTTAAAATGAAATCGCAGCCAAATATAAGATTAGATGCTAACACTACACATAAAAGATAATTGTGTACGAATAGTTACTTTTCGCTCCCTTGTTCTTAAATCCTCTTAAGATTTTTATTATTATTATTGGTGACAAATAAATTATGTCCTTATTAATATAAAGTAAACCCGGTTTAGACCATAATTAGTTTGAAATCCTTTCCTAAAGAGACGATATGGTGAGAATAAGGTCCACATTAAGGTTCTAATTTTGCATGATTTAGGGGTTATCCTTTTTATTTCATCTGAAACAACTCAACTACGAGTCCAGAGACGGAGGCTTTATTTAGATAACCCCGAAGTCGAAATTGGCTTTATTATTATTATTATTGCAACATTATTATCCCCCGGTCTTTTAAACAACTGCCGCATCAGTATGCGAGCCGACCAAGGTCCAGAAGTCTTATTTCGACCAGGAGATCCTCGACCTTTTTGAAAACTGCCACATCGGTATGCGAGCCGACCATGGTCCAGTAAACTTTTATCAGTCTTGGATTTATTATTCTTACTATGGGGCTTCTTTTGAAAACTGTCACATCGGTATGCGAGCCGACCATGGTCCAACAAACTTTTATCAGCCCACAGTTCTTATTATTATTATTATTATTATTACCTCCACCCTTTAAACGACTGCCACATCGGTATGCGAGCCGACCATGGTCCAGTGGTTTTATTTCGGCTTCGGTTTATTACATTATTATTATTATTATAGCCAAATTTCAAGTCATGTGGTCTTTTAACTACCTAGACAACGATAGCGAGCCGTCAGGAATCGGTAGCCTATTTCCCCACAACACTGACAAAACCTCGATGTGTACCTTACTTTCACCAGAAGGAATCTCTACGAAGGGATTTAAACTAAGAATCGCAAAAACCAAAGTAACTTTATTTATTTAACAAATATAATAACGTTTATTAAGCTGGTGGGAGCAAAAAGCCACAATTAACCTCTATGAGCTCTAAAGAGATCCAACTACTCCACGCTTAGCATCTAACTTATATTTAACTCTATCATTTTTCATTCTTTGCAAAATTTTAAAGTTTAGCAAACGCTTAGTCTAAAAAGCTAAGGGGAAAGCTAGAGTGCATAACTCGGTCAAGTCAAAAGCTACCTAGTTCTACGGGCCTACTTATTACTATATTTTTATATTTTCATTTTTCTATTTTCATATCATCAATTTTTTTAGGCATAAAATTAAGCAAAAACTAAGGTTAAAACGGGGTTGCGTGGGAACACAACAAGGCACAGGTATGATCATATTTCGATAGAAACCCCCTCCCCACACTTAGAATGGAACATTGGCCTCAATGTTCAAAAATATCGGGTTTTACCCCCCACACTTATGAACAAAAAAGGCAAATGCAAAAAATTCCAAGTGTGAAAGGGAAACACAATAAATATACATGATCAGGATTGAGGATTCCAAAATAAGCAGAAGATCGGAGACCGGGCAATTGGAGGATTGAAAACAAGCACGGGTCTTCACGATCTTAAGGAATCCTGCAAAAACAAAACTACATACCAAAGAAAGAAGCACGCCTCCCACACTTGGGCTATAAAATCACACATTTATTTATTAAGAAAATAGAAATAAGAAAAGACACGGGTTTCCTCCCGAGAAGCGCTTGTTTTTGTGCCAGTCTCTAGCTTGACTCTCCTCATATCATCGTGATATTAAGGACGAAACATGTGGAAGAGTAAATCTCTATCGGACTTTCATTCAAGATGTTTAGATAAACATTGAAGTGCATGAAAGTTCCACTCCGATGAGATACCACCGGCTCAAGAGAATAGCAACTAAAAACGGAGATGACGGGGTCAAAGATAATATCTTCACTCCCGGAGGAGAGAAGAACAGAATAATCCATAGAATAAGTGAGATAAGGAAGAAAGATTTTGATAACAAATGTGAGAGAAAATAATGGCGATCCTCAAAGGGTAACCTCACATATGTCAGAGAAATCATTTTCTCATGAATCCCGGGGTCAAAAACTTTGACCATACTCTTCGAATCATTATTATCAGGTTCATCCTTTAAACTTCTTGGGTCATGATCTAAAAACACCTTGGGGGAGATTATGGGTAGTATCATTAGTAAGCAAACACTCAAGATATATTACGTCTCCCTCCGAATCATGATAACCGTCCTCAATATCCGTAGAAACATCAATATCTAGAAAAGCATCGATCTCATCAATATCGCCTCCTGGGTCGAAACACTCATCCTCATTAGCATCGGAAAGAGGTATGATAGTAAAGCCGGCTCATCAAGGTTACGAACATAAGAGTCCTTGTTCTCGATGTCCCCTCTACCATACCTCATTACTAAAGAGGATTAATTGTCACTAGAGATATGTACTCTTCATCAATTCACAAAAGAGGGTTCGAATAAATTTTAAATTTTCCTCCTGACGTCCACCCTCAGGAAGTGACTCGTCATCACTAGAGGTAAAATCATCATTAACATCGAAGAGAGGATTAGAGAAAGTCACAGAATTATTACAAAAAGGCAAATCGCTCTCTTTGTCACTGTCAGACGTATCCTCGGACTCCCTTGGGATTGGAACAAGGTCCTCAACACTAGACTTTATGAATTCGTCTGATTCCTTTTCAGAATAAAGCGAAATCCATTCCCATCCTGATGAGGATCACTCGGGCTTCCATATCGGTAACGTAACGGGTGTGATTGCAATAGACGGAGGAATTTGAGAAATACTTTCATTCAAAGGAATAGTACTCTCCTCGTCATCATCGTCATCATCGTCGTCATAGCAAATATAATTGAAACGTCGCGAAGGCTCGGGAGTATGAGTACTAAGATTAGCCGCATGCTCTCGTAACATTCCAAACAAGGATTGCATAGTTTTAAAAGGTTCATTCCTTAAATCAATCATATCATTATGTGATTTTATACATTCATCATTCATCATCTGCTCGTTAAGGTCTTCTTGAATACTCTGAGGTTGATGATCGATGGAATACTGCGGGAGTTGGACAAAACCAGAAGAGTTAGAATTATAGCAAAGATTAGGCTAGTTCTAGATCCTCGTTGACCCTGAAAATTCATATGAGGACCCCAACAATTTTCACAAACAAAGATATTGTTTGTGGCAGAAAGCACAGTTTGTGAATTTTATTGATAATAATAATCACCAATTTTTGATTGTAGCTCGGTATTCCGCAAGACTAGCCGGAACCGTGCGACAACATAACCATAATAGAATCGTTCCCACATAACTCACACGAGTATGTCTGGGGCTGTGGAGGTGGGTAAGAAAAATATGGTGTTTCATCATAAGAAATGGGATCAGGGTTACGGACAAACTCGTCTTCGAAACTCACATTGGTACAACGCCGATAATTTCCACCGTTAAACGGACCTCCACACCACGAGCACCTCAAAAACCAAGACATGTTGATAAAGAATTAAACGATAAAGAGAGGAGAGAAGATAAGAATTAAATAAAATAAGAGGATAGAGAAGAATATTTTTTTAGATTTTTATAAAGATAATAAAAATAAAAATATTTTTGGAAAATAAAAATAAAATAAGAAGAAAAATATTTTTGGATTTTTATATTTTTAATAAGTACGAAAATAAACTTTCCGAAGAAAGGATCTTCAAGACACTAACTTCAAACACCACGTGTAGATCATACACCTCTCCCCGGCAACGGCGCCATTTTGATAAACGTCAAACGCGTGTCATAATAACATATAGTATATCCCGTTAGATAAGAAAATTACTTTATGAAAAGTAATAGTCTATCTTTCGAGTGTCGTTTCCACGACGAGAGATGAATTGAAATCCATGTTAATGTTTTCGAAGAAAAATGCTTGATTATCTTTTAAGATTTTTGGTTTTAAAACTATTTTTAATACAAAGAAAATTATACTAATATTAATACTAGAATTATACTTAAACAATTAAACTACGAGAATTAAGCTAAAATAAACTAAAAGATTTATAAGACGAAAATGCTTGCTAAGTGACGTAAAAAGTTTATTAAGTGTGAATTAAGGTTCATTAACGAATTAATTTCCTTAGAAAAGAATTTTATCTCACAACGTTGGTTTATCTATAATACTATAAGATTCAGTTTTTGGATTAAATGTGTAGTAATAATATTGAATTGATTAAGGAATGCGAGGAGATGTGCAGTAGTAATGATTTCTTGAAGCTACTTCTCCCAAGTTCATATTTAGCCTTCATTGTTTTCAGTTATAAGAAAACCAAAAGCCTCCCAAAATTAATGTCGACTCTCTTAATGATATCTGCTTAAAAAAACACACAGACCCTCCATTGAGACTCGACAACAACATCAATCTTCATCATCATCATCTTCTTCTTTTAAGGTATTTTTAATTATTTTTTATATGGATTTGATTTGATGTTTTGAGATGTATAAACATGGGATAACACAAATACAAGTAGCGAACGAAGCTATAAAGAACGCTAATATGCTCGGCTAGATTTAACATATCATACGTCGAGTATAACTACTCTTTTTTCATATTCTTCTGTCCAGAACGCCATTTAAGACACATCGAAATGGAGGTAGGGGGGGGGGAGGGGGGGGGGTGTGGTCGTGTGGCTGAGGGGGTGGGGGAGGGGGGGGGCGGGGGGGTAGTGGGTGTTGGAGGGGGGGGGGGGGTGGGGGGGGGGGAGTGTTTTTTATCGTTGTTATTAGATGTTTGCTTGGGGGAACTTATAACACATAAATATTTTTTAAGGGTTTTATATGGTCATTTGTTTTCTAAGGATCTATTTTTTTTGTGTCTTTGTTTTCCTATTTGATTGTTTTCTTTAAAGCCGTAAGGTGTTGTTTATGGATAAATTCCAAAAACGACTGATTCAAACAAGCAAATCCCGAAAATGTTTCGTATAGAAACAAAAAACCTTAAAACCAAGACCGAAATACTAAAACCGATCAACCGAAAAACAATACCGACACAAAACCAATTAACAAAATAAACCCACAGTTGTGGGTAGGGGGGGGGGGGGGGGGGGGGTGGGGGGGGGGGGGGGGGGGGGGGGGGGGGGGTGGTATTTAGGGTTTGTTTTTGGGGGTGGGGGTTTGTGTGAATTTGGGGGAGTTTTATTGATTTTATGTTTTATGGGTGGTATAGAGGGTGATTGTAGTGTGTTAAGGGTTAATTTAAGGTAGGAGAGAAAAGTGGGGTGGTGTTTTTTAATTTTAAGAAAGTTGGTGGGGGATATGAGGTTGTGTGAGAGATTTGTTTTATATAATATTAAAGAATGGTTAATAATTGTTATGATTTGAGATGAGATGAGGTGTGGAGGGTGTTATGGATTTGATTTGATGTTTTGAGATCTAGGTTTTTTTGTATTGAAATTGGTTGATTTGTGAATTAGTAATAATCTTTATGCTGTTGGAATTGATGTCTGTTAATATTGTGATTTGTTAGGTGTTCTAGCATGTGCTGATGTGTTAAATAATTTTGAAAGTTAGTTTGAGCTTGATCACAAATTGAGAATTGAGAGGCCTTAATTACATGTAAGTGACTATACCTGATTATATCATGCAATTATGGATTTGAGTTATATTTGAGTTTTTTTTAGTTCTATACGTTTCCAAGTTCTTAGATTTTTTTCTCCAAGATCTATGTGTTTTATTATGTTTTGGTTTATACGAATATGTTTATAATAGATTCTACACAAAATATGTGAAAGACTAAATTGTTCGTGAAAAGAATTAATGAGTTATATCAGTCTTATAAGAGAAATGGTTCACTAAAAATTTAAATATGTTACTTGATGAAGTACCTTTTTTTGTCAGGATATATCATCTCATGAACACGTCAAAGAAGAGATAGAACAGTGGGATCATTCTCTTATCTTGGAAGAAGATATTGGTTATGTTTGCCGTGTTTGTGGAATAATTCAAAGGAGTATCAAGTCACTATCAAGGTAAACTTTTCATATTATTGTTTTTTAAAGAATTCTCAATAGTTATCACTTATCACTTAAAATTTGCACATTAGTGCATGAAGTTTGGGCGAAAATGAAATAAGCATGACATTTAGCTGTTTATCGTTTGACTTAACTAAGATTAGTTGTTTATTGAGGTGGTAATTGCGCGTTTAGTGGCCAATTTTAACAAGTAATTATTGATGTTTGACAATAGATTGCTACATTTAGACCGTTTCTCGGGCTTATCGTGCAAGCAGTGCCTAAAAAAACCAAAGAGAGGTTTGACTGTCAGACAAATGCGAGCCCTAGGAAATCATCATGGTTTCACTCCACTCTTTCAGGAAACTATTCATTCTATTGTATTTAATTATTTTAGCTGTGTTTTTTGTTTAAAATTAGGCAGTGTTTGTAGAGATAATGTATGTTTAAATGAGACATTAGGAGTTAAACTGAAGTTCTATGATAGGTACAAATATTAGTGTTGTTGTTTGTAGGGGCTGTTTGGGATTGCTTACTAGATCTGCTTAATGCGCTCCCACAAAGAAGAAATTATATAAATAAGAATAGATCCTTATTGATTACAAACAACCATAAAAGACAAACCCACAGAACCAAACGCCCATGTAACTGTTAACCGACTGTACCAAACACCAATAAAACTACAGATCAGTTGCCTGACATTGTGTGAATTAGATAATATGTCTATAAGTCATTTTCAGTATTATCTTAAAAGACTGGGTAAGAGTTCATACAATGCTTCTTAATATATTCTTCACTATAGTTATGTTTACTCCACAAAAATGTAAGCTTTACATAGATTAGTGTGAACCCACATTTAAGTGATAGGATACTGCCCTAATGTATTATCTAAGTCATGTTGGACTGCTGGTAAGTCCATGCTTGCAAACAGTTGCATTCTAAAAAGTATTTATGATATCTTATATTTAATAGATTGTAGTTTGTTAATAATTATTGTAAATTATTAAAGTAGGGGACTGTATTTTCTTGGTTAATAAAACAACAAGGAAATCAAGGACTGAAGAGAAAAGATAATCTAGGACATTAATACATCCTAAACACGGTCTATTAAATGATTAGATGCACTTGAATATACATGTTTCTATGCATATGTTATGTGACTAGACATTAATAATATATGATGATAATTTTGGCCCATCTATGTTAGATGACCGGTTTGGTATATGGTTTATCTCTAACGGGGTCATACAGGTAACATAAAGTAAGTACACTGAACAACACCCGTCCACATAAGTTGAACAGGTTGTAAGCTACTGAAGTGTATTTTTAACACACCAACCCCTCTAAATTATATTATAACAAAAAAATTTATAGACTATCATTGAAATTTTGTAAGCTTTTTAATGATGATGACTCGCTAATTATTTATGTAGAGATAAATTTTGTACAAATAACCCTTTTTGACTTATTAACTAAGTAGCCGTTTTGCCACCTCATTGAATGGTATAAAGTACCAGGAGTTGATGTAGGGACCCTGAGGCCTAAGTAGCCATTATCTTCTGTTATTTGTTAGTTTTATAAACGGGTTGAGTTAACATGGTGATTTTCTTGCAAGTCAAAGAAGTCTAAGATGACAACACCCAATCAAAGACATTCTGATTTTATTAACTCAATCAAATCCCTAAAGTTATCATCTTCTTCCACTCCTCCTCGAAATGTTTCACCATCCATGGATGCTTTGCGAGACTATTACGGACTTAAACCAAATGATCAAAATGGTAATGGCGAAAGTTTAAAGTACAGCCCACAACCACCCCAAAATTCCCATCCGCTACTTGGTCTTTACAGAAAGTGTAAAAGCTTAGCTCAGGGGATATCATGGGACCATAAATGGTGATGTGCCTGTTATAAATAGAAAAATACCCAATTCAGATTCATGGTATGACAAACTAATGCCAGGCATTGTGTGAAATTAGATAATACGTCTATAATAACTGTCTGTCATTTTCAGTATTATCTTAAAAGACCGGGTAAGAGTTCATACAATCCTTCTTAATATATTCTTCACTATAGTTATGTGAATAAAAAGGAACTCATATTGTCGTATTGTGCAAATTTAGCGCATTAATTTTTATGTTGCTCAAAATTTGTGATGAAAAGCCACTTTAGTTCTATAAATATATAGGGTTGTTTGGATTTTTATTTACAGAGGGAGCTATTAGTACTAATTCACATTTCCCAAACAACACGGGCGGTGTTTGAGAAGGAAAAAGGGTAAAAATCAGTACACGTGGGCACGTGGACACATAGATCATGTAGGTGAATGAGATGAGATATGAATTGCAGGAAATTTATGGGATTACTAATTTAGTCTATGGTGCTGACTGTGATGGGAATGATCTTAATAAAGAATGTTTCATGGTTTATCAGAACCACGAGACACTACATTCCTTCCTTGCCATAACAAGGTAACTTCTTTTATTTGCACACATTAACAAATATGTTTATCACTGCACATAATTTTGTATGATGCACTGTACACAATTTTGCATTTTTTGATACTTACATCGCTTCTGAATTCAAATTTTAAGATTCAATTATATGTCAAGTATAACTTAAACTGATAATGACCATTTGGTGCTAAGATATATATTCCCTCTGCTGTAACCAGGTGGTATAAAGCCGTTGAGTTGTTTCTTAACTGCTCCGAGTATACTACAACCATTAATATCTGGTGCGTTGGCTATATTTTTAAGAAGATTTCTTTAATATATTTATACCATAATCTTTTCTAAAAAAAATTCTTGAAACCACTCATCATCAAAGTAGGAGAATAAACTCGATACGCAGTTCAAGAATACATCAAATATTTTGAGTAGGTTTAGAGTTCAACTGAACAAAATGAGTAAATATATTTAGGAGTGAAGTGATAAAATGATATTAGTTGATAACTATTTGTAACCATGGCTGCAAATTTGTATTATGATACTACCTACTAATATCAGTTGTATATGTGTAGGGGATCATTATATTTCAACACAGATAGACCGGGTCAGGCATTAGCATTGGAAGTTTAGGAAAAGATAACATCAATGTCCATTCTATGCACACTATCTTTACGGCCACATCTTTATTGTTTTTCAATATGCCTTTTGTTTCTCTTTTAATTCTAATGAGAATAACTTTGTTAACTCTTATCACAAGATCTACGACAAGGATTAGAAGACATGAGGTAGGGCTATGTTGACACCTACAAAGGTAAAAAATTTACTTGCATTAATTACCATTAGCTGACCTTCATATTGGTATCATTTGGTCAAATCTATAGTGAACAAGGAATATCTTTAGATAGAATATCCTAGTTCTAGTTTGCAATCACGAATAATAATATCAACTTCCACATTCTTACCATCAGTTATTTCTATCGCATAACCAGGGTTTACAATACAAGGTTCCACATTTAGCAAAGGCGCAAACTTAGTAGAAATAAAACTAAAATTAGCTCAAGAATAAAAAAGAATAGTAGCAAATTAATTGTTTAAAGAAAATGTACCCGTCATAACTTTGGGGTCCTGAAGAGCCTCTACTGCATTTCCATTAAATGCCTTTCCTCTTGCTTGGTTCCCATTGTTTCGGGTGTTCTTGTTTACCTCCAAAGCCAACGGGTTCCTTGCCTGTCCAGTTACTTGTTTCCACTTAGGGCAATCATAGTGAAGATGGTCAAGACTCCCACATTGATAGCATGCCCTCTAATTCTGCCTCATATTCACCGCATTCACAGGCGTCACTTGCCTAATCGGTGCCCAACACTGTCTCGCAAAATGACTCGGTTTCTAGCAGTTATAACACAGCTTACAAGGTGCATTCTCTGGGTGAAAAGTATAACACTTAGCACACTTAGGGTATGTGATCACATTTTCGTTCCTGGAAGGAATGGTCGCCACAAACCCTGATCTAGTCTTAGATTTCTATATGACTTTCAGGTACTCCCTTGCTTACTTCTATATACATCCATCTTTTTCCTATTATCATTTCCCTTAGTCAATGTCCCACAACAGACAGCCTCATCAGTGAGTATTCCAACCGTCAAGATAGCACTCTGAATAGTAGTTGGCTGAGTCGCCCGAAGCATACCACGGATTTGAGGTACCAATCCATGGATGTACCTCTTGATATGTGAAGATTCAGGAATAACTAAGTAAGGAACTAGTTTGGCCAGTTCATGGAACCTGTTAGTGTAGGCGACATGATTGGATCCTACCATAGTGTGGTTCCAAAACTCATTCTCTAGTTTTTCCATCTCATTGCTTAGACAGAACTCCTCCACAAGCAACAGCTAAAAGTCATTCCAACTCATACCAATTGCAGCTTCACGACCTCTCGCTTGGACTTATATGTTCCACCAAGTCAAAGCTTTGTTCATAAAACAACTAGCAGCATACCTCGCTCTTTGGTTCGCAGTACAACCACTATTTTTAAACATTGACTCCATCTTTTCTATCCAACGGGTGAGTGCTACTGCACCACCCTTTCCATCAAACTCCTTATGGTTACATCAAGTGAACAGTCTGTAGGAACATCCACTCGTTCCCCACCGATTTTACATTCCTCCATTCCCTTGTTCACATTAGCAGTCCACTTTAGTGACGATCTGAGGACATGATATTCCTGGCCATGGGGCAGCGCAATTATTGTAGCAATGTCAGATTAGGTTATGGGAACAGCTTCTAGGGTTGGGTTTTTGACGCGTAGTCGAACCATGTTTCTATAAGGGAAGGGAATTAATATAACTATAAAACGGGAAAGATAAATTTCGATCATAATACTTCTATAAATAGTATACATATACATACTGACAATCAATAATAAATATACACTCAATTGTTAACACGAAATTCAATGGTAATCATACTTGCAACGTCCACTTAATGCTGGGGCGCGTGAATAATTAAGTTTGCCGACCATAATTATATAGGCCTTCCCTAGCACAAACGTACTCCTCATATGACGACCTTCTTAGTTTAACACAACATTCACATACGATTCATTTAATCACATAATAGCACATAAAGAACAACTTCAACTATAGCTTCATTCATTTCATAAAATACTAAATCAATATCCAATATTAAAAAATAACAATTCCTAAAACATGGTTCCAAACGTCAAAAGGAAAAGAAAACAAACTAAATCATATCAATCACTCAGGGAAATACGGACAGTCGCGGAACGTGTGGTCGGGAATAGCTTAAGCTGTCTTCTTCAACTTCTTACACTTAGGATTACTCCTTGCGAGTGGACTCAAGATCCGATTCTAGCCTCTTTACAGATGCTTTAATCCTAAGGCTCATTCTAACCCACAATCAACCAACCAATTATGTCGCCTTTCTCGTTAGGGCAGACGATGCAGAGCAAATTCATTCCTTTGGAATTCGGGGTGATCAACAAATCCATACAGATCATAAGGCTTAGGTTGCTCACTTGGCTCCTCTTCTTCTTCAGACGAATGGTATACCCTGGAAACTTAGAGATTTCTCCATCTTTTGAAATCATCGTCATCTCCCTAACTAGGATCCATTTTCCTCCTACTTGTTTCTTAGTCAACTTAGCTTCAATTCGGCATGGATACAGACCTTTCGGTATTCGGACTATACAGTTCGTATGCTTCATCCTAAGCTTCGTCACTGGATCAGTAAAACGCTTGAGTCCAGTTGCGAAGGCGATTCCCCAACGAAACTTCTTTTGGAAATAAGAAGGCATAACTAACTAATAACGAGGCAATACGCACTAAATCAGCTATGGGTAGGCAACAAACTAAGGCGATAACTTAAAAAATAGGAAATATAAAAGTTACGCAAAATAGAGGGGAAGCATAGCAGTTATAAAAATAAACACTTAAGCCCTAAATGCATCTACATGAAGGACCCCTAGGTTAATCTAGGCTCAACCACCTACTTCTCTATAACCAAAGGCTCTGATACCAATCTGTCACACCCCGCCAGGTGGAAACGTTAGGCGCGACGAGAAAGGGAATTATCACAACACTTTGGCGTCTATAAGAGAAACTAAAACATGCATAAAATACAAGGTATAGACACGTAGTGTCATGAAAATACTCAAACACATCAACAAAATCCAAAAGGCGTCAAACATTGTACGGCAATTATGCTAACTAACATACAAGCTAACATGCAATTTAATCAAACCAAACACTCAAACACCAAGCAAACGACCTCAATCGCTCTTGGATCATACCAAATCTCTTTCCCTCTAGCTCAGGCCATGGATACCCGCAAGTAACCCTCCTGACTAGGTCACACATCAATATCACATCACATAACATGTAGCACATAACGCATATCAGTCACATAATAGTACCAGCGCATTTACAACTAACGACACAATTACAGGAATTCAAAACATATTTCACTTGCATCATTTCCATTCTAAGTTTAAAAACAATTTAAAAAGCGGGACTATGTAACTCACCTGAATGCTCAAAACACAGCTTCCAAATCCTATCACGCAAATATACAAATAAATAAACACGGTTACACGCGACCAAAAGCTAAAGCTCTAGTACCTTTAACACACTTCATTAATTGATGGATAAGGGAGTGATTAACCATCAATGGATCCCACCCCGACACATGCCAACCTAACCACTTACATTAACTCATTACATTAGTTAACTATAATTTGTTCAAAAGTGCAGAATTTTAGTGTAACTTTAGCCTCTAAAACCCTACCATGCCCGACGCTTCATAAATTATACCAAAAATCACTTAAGTTCATTTATGAGTTTACTAACTACCTTATGATTCCCAATTACTCATTACATGTGCAACTATCCTAAATAAAATAAAACTTTAAAACTGTCCTAATTCGGATCTGATTGCACACTAAAAAGTATGCCCAAATTACCGCGAACTGTAGACACACAATCAGAAGCTCCTACTTCTAGGTTTTCTTTATTATACATATAGAAATTATCATTGTAATTGGAGATAACCTTAATTCCACTTTTTAAGTTAGTGATTACATCCTAAACATGACCTAAATCTGACCCCGTAATTACTGTATGGAACAACTTTTCTTGTAACCAATATTTAACCAACTTCCATAACTCCAAATCATTCGAGGCCGGACTATTTGAAAAATAGACTCTTTGAACTACAATTTAAGCTTTTGAATCATATCAAAACACATTTTTAGCCTCTATATATCATCATTTGAACACAACCCAAAATTCTTCTCAACTCTAAATCATGAATTAACGCGATTTAAACCTAACTGCTTACACCAATAAGTTCCTAATTAAACCCTAAACGTTCCTTATCCACCCGCGCATGATTAAAAACCAACCTTTATTAAGGAAGTTGTAAAAACTCCTAATAATCATCATATTAATGATACATGTTTAAAAGAAAGGGGGAGATTTAAACAAAAGCTATAATTGAAACTAACACTAGATCACCAACACGTTCTTGATTAAAAAAAACTTTTTTTTCTTCTCTTGAAGGTTCGGCGATCACAAGGGGAGAGGGGAGAGAAAAAGAGATTTAGGGTTTTGTTAGATTTGTATTTATACTAATAGAATCCTTATTAATATCAAATTGTTTCTTTTTTTTCTTTATCCCTAACTTGCCGAACACCCCTTTAATTATATATATTTTTATTTTTTTTATTTAATTATTAATTTACTAATTATCTTCATTACCTTAAGTTTTCATAAAAACCTAAGCTAATTTGGGTAAACCTTCTTACGTAAACGCAACTTACTAACATTCTAAAAATAACTTTTCATTTTACATTTCACTTTCTATATTTAGAAAGTCTACTCTAATTCGCCAAATCTCACTCATTTAACTTATTTCTATCATAATACATTTTCCATAAACGCTTAACACATAATCCATCAAAGTATTGACGTAGCAATGCATGCCTACATACTCATGTTACTTTCCATTATCACTATCACAAGACGAATGGAAATACTTATCACTACACACAAACACACTCAAAATGAGATGATCAATACACTCAAAAACGAACATCATGCACTATTCAAACCACTTAAGCACACATAAAAACTACACAATACACCAGAATCACACAAAATGAACTCTTAGTAATTTCTAAAGGTTTCACTAACCTGATTAAATCACGGATGTTACAACAAACTCTATAAATATCACCCCATTCGTGATCAGCTCACGACTCATGCTATGCCTGATACCTAAATGTCTAGACTTCCCATTGTACATCTGGATATAAGCGTTTGCCAATGTAGCAGCACTATTACAGTGGATAGAATTAGGTGCTATAGGTTTAGACCACAATAGAATCTCAAGGATCAAGTTTTTCAACAATTCAGCTTCCTTACCAGCAGCTGCTAAAGCCACAAATTCAGATTTCATTGTTGAACCAGTGTTGCAAGTTTGTTTCTTGGAAGCCCAAGAAATTGCACCACCACCAAGCAAAAAACCCACCACGTTGTAGACTAATATCTTCCATGTTTGCTGATCCAGCTTGCATTAGTGTAACCTTCCAACACTAAAGGATAACCAGTATATGCCAATCTATAGTCCATAGTTTTCTTTAAGTACTTCAGTACCCGCTAAATTGCTTGCCAGTGCTGAGTACCAGGATTACTAGTATACCTGCTTAGTTTACCCACATCAAATGCAATGTCAGGCCTTATACAAGTCATGGCATACTTTAAGCAGCCAATCACCCTAGAATACTCAAGTTGAGATACAACCTGACCATTATTGGGCATCAGCTTCTCACTTGTATCTATAGGAGTACTAACTGGAGTGCAATCAAAGTAATTGAAGTTCTTCAGTACCTTCTCAATATAATAAGACTAAGAAATTGCTATAATCAATTACTTCCATGCTTTAATCCTTATACCAAGATAACATTATCCCCACCTCCCCCATGTCCCTTACATAGAAGAAACCTTGATGATAAAAATTCCTTTGTCAGGTCAACCTGAACTTGGTCAGTGCCAAAAATCAGCATATCATCAACATATAAGCAAATAAGGATTCCTTTACTAGATTCATCAAATTTGCTATATACACATTTGTCATCTTATTAAGTATATACGCCCACACCCCCCTATAAGACAAAAAACCACTTTTTATCAAATTTTTGAAGCCATTGAGCTATCGGTGCCGCAGTTCAGTCCATAAAGAGACTTAATCAGTTTACACACCTTATTTTCATTGCCAGGCATGATGAAGCCCTAAGGTTGGTTCATATAGACCTCCTCTTCCAGTTCACCATTCAAGAAAGCTATCTTCACATCCATCTAATGAATAATCAGACTACGAATTATGCCCATAGTAATAGCAGTTTATGGAACTAAATACTGCCACGGAGATAAGTATCAAGAAAAAATTCTATCCCTGACTTTTTTCTAAATCCCTGAATGACCAGCCTTGCCTTGAACTTTTCAACAATTCCATCTACCTTCAGCTTTCTTTTAAAGATCCATTTGCATCCCAGAGGTTTGCAACCTGGAGGTAGATTAGCCAACACCCAAGTGTTATTGCTCATGATGGAATCCATCTCATCATTAATTGCTTCTTTCCAGAAAGCAACATCCTAGGACTTCATTGCTTTATCAAATGTTTTGGTATCATCCTCAACATTTAAAGCAATAGGAGTGTTAGTCAAAGACCTCATCCCTTATTCCTTTAATTAAATATAATTGAAATCCAGGTCCAAAATCCTGTAGAGTCATGTTCCTTTTGCTTTTTCTAAGCTCAGGTTCAGGTTGCTGAACAACCTCTTCAGTGACCTCTTCAGGGACCTCTGACTTGGTCCAGGGACTGATTAGAATCTATTCTTATCAAAGATAGCATCCTTTGATTTAATTATTGAGTTAATTAGAACTGAATCATTAGGCTCAATGACATAGAACCTAAAAGCCTTGGAATGCTCAGCATATCCAACAAAGATGCATTTAATGCCTCTTTCACTTAAAGTTTTTAACTTTGGATCAGAGAGTCTTACAACTGCCCTACAATAGTTCAGGTTTGGTTTCCTTTTAGTCCAAAGTTCATAAGAGGTAATCCTGTTCCTTTTATTGGGAATCCTATTTAATAAATAGCAAGCTGTTAACATAGCTTCACCCCAAAACCCTTGACTCAGCCCAGAGTAGGACAACATGGAATTAACCATATCTTTTAGTACCCTAT
Source organism: Tanacetum coccineum (assembly GCA_026074375.1). NCBI lineage: Eukaryota > Viridiplantae > Streptophyta > Magnoliopsida > Asterales > Asteraceae > Tanacetum > Tanacetum coccineum. Next base: position 3,119 of record BQNB010087723.1, on the reverse strand, counting down.
TTTTCCTTTAAGATATACCATTTTGTTTTGGAGTATAGAGGGTATTCGTTTCATGGATAATACCAATAGACTAAAAATACAGAGTATCCATGTACTCACCTCCCATGTCAGTCCTGAATCTTTTAATCAGAGACCCTTGTTGTAATTCATCTTCAGTTTTGAATACTTTGAGAATTTTATTTAGATCTTCATAATTGAATGTAATAAATAAACATAGCAAAACCTAGAGGCATCATCAATAAATGTCATAAAGTACTTTTTATTCCCTAATAAAGGAGTAGCATGCATATCACATAAATTACTGTGGACCAGCTCCAAAACTTTAGTTTCTCGTTTTACATTTTAAAATGGTTTCTTAGTTATTTTGGTTAGCATGCAAGTCTTACATTTTTCAATGTCCATGTCAAAAGCTGGGATTAACCCATCTTTAGACATATCTTGCATCCTCTTAAAGTGGACACTGCCTAGTCTAGCATGCCATGTGATTGAATCATTCAGTTTAGAGGTTGACATGAAGGCTGGACCAATATAATCAGAGACAATATTAAGCCTGAACATATGATTACTTAAATAACCAAAACCAATAAATACATCATGTTTACATAAAACAAATTTATTAGATTCAATCATTGTTTATAACCACAATTATTTAAAATACTACTTGAAACCAAATTCTTTCTTATATTAGGAACATGCAAAACATTAAACAAGGAAACAATCTTTTCAGAACTAAATCTAAGATCTATACAACTATGTCTAATTATTGTGGACCAACAACATTGTTGTCATTTGGCTTGTCGACTAGCCTCGCCTTAGTGACACCTCAAGTGCATAGATGACTGTCCAACTCAACAAGAGTTAATTCATCTTTCAAATGTTTCAAGGTGTGCTTGAAATCTTTCCAAGAAAGAGAGAGTTTGTCAATGATACGAGAGACTTGAATGGCCCCATCCATGTTCATCTTATGTTGTGTAAACCTTCAAAGTATACCAAGAACATTGTATTCTTTCATAACTGGTCTTAAATCTAGTCATTTTGTAATTTTGGTGAAATTACTAATAAGAACTTCTTACTGTGTTACTATCCTGAACTATATTTTTGGCCTCCAAGGAATCCTATCTAATCTGTTGGAAGATTCACCATTCGGTAAATCTCAAATAAATAATCAACAAAACCCACTGAGGATTACACCTCTGCAGACATAGTCATCATTGTCCCACTTGGCCATTTTCCTGATTTGTTTCACGGTTAAATCACCTTTGTAGGCACCTCCACACGCGATCACGCGCTTTAACAAGCCGTCGGGTTTTTAAAATACAATTGACCATTTTTTTGCTTATAACTCTCAGTCGCTTAGAGTTAGCTAGCAATTGTAGATTCATAATAAAATTTCTTTGAAAGCATACCATTATCGCTTTCTATACCGGTCGGATGCTCCGCGTTGTTGGTTGAAGTAGATCCCAGATCAGGGTGAAGACAATCAATAGCCTAGCTAATTACCAAATATGGTTACCGGATATAACTTGAAGTCGTGTAATCACTTTTCAAAGAAGATTATTCGACCCTATGCCTGGGTATCATGAATACCTTATTGGGATAAAACCAAGTATTTGTTCTTGTTCTAGGCACAGATCAAGAACACTGTGTTTCTATGTGTTTTTGTTTTCTGTGTGTTTTTCCATGCAATTGTGATCCCTATTTATAGGGATTTACTCAAAACCTAATAATGGAATTAATGAGAGATTAATGATCAATTAATCTCTTCTATAATTATCATTCATAATTTAGGAATTAGTGATTTCATGACCAAATTAAATATGGTCAATTAATGCAGTCAAATCAATTATCCTTCATAATTTAGGAATAATGATTTCATAACCAAATTAAATATGGTCAATTAATGTAGTCAAATCTGCCACTTAAATAGGCAAATAACCACCCATTTGATCAAATCACTAAAAGAGTCAACGAAAATTAATGACTTGATGGGTGTACACTCCGTACCTCCAAACCCATTTCCAAGTATGATCCAATTCCCACAATTGTACTAAATTTCCAACAATCCTCCCCAATTTAGTACAATTCATTTGTATGAAAAATTGAACATTAAACAAAACAAGTGCATAAATGAAAATGTCCTGAGGATTGAATTTCCATCTTAGTAAATTACACGTTCAGATATTCGAGAATCACAGTGTTCTAAGAATTGAACCCTTCAACCCGTTTGAATACCTGAAGATAAAATACACACAAGTTTTCAAACACATAAGAAACTCCTGACATTATACAAGCCATGTGTCCATATTCAATTCATAAATGTTGTAAGAGACAAAGTTCATGCTCCCTGAAGCGGCAAAACCTCAATATTTACATAGGTGGTTTCTCTTTATTCATGCTCATGCTAAGCACTTTTTCAAAGAAATTAACCATTAAGAAGTTAAGAACTTCATCCTCCTTTTCAACAGGTTCCAAGCACATACTTAAGATGATATGTAAATACATGTGCTTCTGTCCACTGAATGTTCAGCTTTCCACATAGAACTCAGCTACCAAGTTTCCTTAGTAGGGAGTTAGGTGTCCTAGCATTCATCGACTTAGTTGTACTTTAAACCCATCCCTTCAGTAGACTTTATAACCAAGTCTCTAGCCAGTCTAGTCTCTCTTCGTCTCAAAGTTGGATTAGATAAGTTTTGTTGATGAGACTCACAAAAACTCTATAGAGATCACCCTCATGCATGACAGATCTCGAATTATGTTATGCCTGACACTAAGTGCTCAGACTTCTCACATTGTACATCTGGCTATAAGCCTTTGCCAATGTAGCAGCACTATCATAGCGGATAGAAATATGTGCTATAGGTTTAGACCATAATGGAATCTCAAGGAGCAAGTTTTCCAACCATTCAGCTTCTTTACCACCAGTTGCTAAAGCCACAAATTCAGATTCGATTGTTGAACTAGTGATGCAAGTTTGTTTCTTAGAAGCCCAAGAAATTACACCACCACCAAGCAAGAATATCCAGCCACTTGTAGACGAATCGTCTTCAGTGTTGCTGATCCAGCTTGCATTAGTGTAACCTTCCAACACTAAAGGATAACCAGTATATGTCAATCTATAG
>BQNB010087722.1:995-27849 GCA_026074375.1 Tanacetum coccineum | reverse complement strand
GGATGTCTTGTCTACCCATATTTACGTGATTATTCAGCTTATAAGTTGGCTCCAAGAAGTATACCTTGTGTTTTTATTGGTTACAACCCTCAATATAAAGGTTACAAATGCCTTGATCCGGATTCGTCTCGTATATATATTACTCGGCATGCACGGTTTGATGAGGTAACTTTTCCTTTTGCTAGCACCACTAATCCTAATGCTCTGATACCATATAATGAATATTGAATTGACCACACATCTAATGGTGTGATGTATCTATATTTATAATGACAAGAATACAAAATAATCAACTCTTATAATTGTAGAGTGATAGAGTATATCAACTCCTATAATTGTGGAGTGATAAGTACAAATATATTTAGTCAATATTATCTAATAAAAGTAGACACAAGAGATGAGTGGGAACAACACACACAAAACACATGATGGAAACTTTTAGAAAGGCGCATAAGAATTTACCGGGAAGGAAAAATATGCAACAAGCTTTCACCTTGAAATAAGAGAACTATTTCAATAATAACTTTTTTCTAACTAGAATGCAACTCATTATCTCTGAAGTCTGAACTGTTTAACATTACAACAATTTTATGTTTTTCTAAATTTTTAAGCTCTCGGCACAAATTTATCTTCTTAATTCAGTATATCATATTTCGGTTACTGCTAATTGTGAGCTATAATTATTTTTTAAATGTTTTATTCTATTCTCATCACATAAAAAATATTTTAAGAAGCACAACGGTTTTTTTTCTTTCTTTTTCATAAAACATTAACTTACGAGTTAAGGGTTGTGAATTTAACCCGTATCAAACACGTATCTTTAATTTATTTGACGTCGGTAACAATATTCTATGAAAGTTTATCCAACACAAAGTCACAAACACAATATGTTACCAGTATTTAATTCAATTCCAATATGCAACAAGTACATATAATAGGGGCAACGTTTGACAGAATCTTGTACAACAAATTTCGATTGATATGATCCAGTGATTCCATTTTCCTTTAACAAACAACCCAACGTTTGAATGGTGTCTATTCTCCTAGTATTATTATTCTTCATTTCACCATCAAAATCATCTCTACATATTAACCACACGCAACATCTCAATGTTTCAATATTCACAAACTCATTTCCAATGCCTACAAACCAACAAAAAAAGCTTCTAAGACTCCCACACGTATTTAGCCAGGTTCTCGAGCTACCTTTGCCCTCACACGCGGATGTTCTCATCGAAGAACGACCCGAATGCTTAAAATTTGTTGCGAATATTGGCGATAAGGCGTTTAATGGACGTGTTATGGCGCATGCTGTGAAAATTCATCCGGGTGTGACAAAAGTTGTTGTTAGAGGCGGTGGTGAGGTTGAATTGTTGTTGGATAAATTGGAAGTTGATGTGTGGAGGTTTCGGCTTCCTGTGAGTACGAGGCCCGAGTTAGCGACCGCGGTTGTTGTGGGACGAGAACTTGTTGTTATCGTGCCGAAAGGTGGTGGGAATAGGGTGCGGTTTGAGTCTGTAAAGTAGTCGTTGGCTTAGGTTTAGTAGTATTTCGATTTTAGAGGAATTGTACTTTAGACTTTGATTGTTTTAGATTGTAGTTTTGTACTTTGTGTATGTTACTATTGAATAATGTTTTTGTATCGTTGTTTTGTAGAACTGAAACCATGATTATAACTTATCTTTAAATTTATGCTTATAAGATGTAGAATTCTGAACACTTTACAAGATCAAAAGGTTGTATTAAAGTCGAACTCTAATGTCGATTCAATATATTTATGCATTGGGACAAGATAGCATAACAATTGTATATTTGTATATAGGGATGCAAATGATCAAAGGTAAAGTCGAGTAGCTCTCAAGGTTAATAACTTCACGGACCATGACATTTACGAAAATTTGAGATCGGGTTAAAGAGATTGATAATATATCCGGAAACTATATTCGACATTTACGAAAATTTGAGATCGGGTTAAATAGCTTGATAGGATATTTGGAAACTATACTAGATCGATAACTCAAAATTAGATATGCACGAGCCAGATTTGAAACTCGATAAGGAATTCAAGTCATCTTTTCTTTGTTCGGTTTTGAACCAAATTATGATGGTGATTAAGTGGGATAGACTGGGCCTAGTTCCAAGAATTAGCCCGTAGTAGTAATTTGATTGGACAAACTTGGGCCACGCTTTCAAGTTAAAAGGGGTGAGCAGAAAAACCGAAAAAACCGAATAAATCGAAAACCGAAACCGAACCGAATGTGCAAGGGTTTTGGGTTTTTAAGTGTGGGGAGTACTGGGGGGCCGGGTGGGGCAGGGTAGTTTTTGGGGTCAGTTCGGGGTGGGGTTGAGTAGGGTGGGGGTGCCGGGTTGTGATGTGCGGTTTTATTAGATGTGTGTGGTTTGGAGGTTTATAGAGTCGTGTTGTCAGATTTTAACTCAATTTTGTTAGGACTCGTGCCAATTGTGTTAATCGTTGTTGGTATAGGTGATTTCGGCAGCGTGAGAGGGGGGTGGGGGTGGGGGTTCTTACCCTTTGTTTGAGGGTAGATTTATGGGGGATTGAGGGGTAGCCTATGGTACTTGGTTGTAGCACAGTCGGCGAGTAATTTGTGGTGGTTGTTGTGGGGTGTGTGTTATTTACGCTGGGCATTTAGAGAAGGGGATGGGGTTTTGGGAAGGGTGCAATTGGGTTTGTTTTAGATGTTTTGTTTAGTTATGTGGGGGGGGGGTGGGAAGGGGTAGTCGGGGGTGAGGGGAAATGGGGAATGGACGGAGGGGGGGTGGGGTGTTGTGGTAGGGGGGGGGGGGTTTTGGGGTGCTGGGGGGTGGGTGGGAGGAGGAGGATAGGGCAGTACGGGATGGGTGAAGTGTGGGTCGTGAGGGGGGGGGGTGGGAGTCTGTGGAGGGTGGAGGGGGGGTGGAGGGGGGAGGTGGGGGGGGTGGGGGGGTTGGGGTGGGGGGGGATGGTCGGGCGGGGGAGGAGGGGATGTGGGGGGGGAGTTTTGGCCGGGGGTGGTCGAATGGGGGGGGTTCGTAGAAAGGTTGGTGGGGAAACTGTGGGGGTGCGTAAGCGCTGTGGTGGGCGGGGAGGGAGGTAGACGGTGGGAGTGTTGCATTTTGGTTGAGGTGGGGGGGGGGGAGGCGTGTGTTGGACGGGGGCGGCGAAGGGGTTGCAAATGAGCGTGGGGGGGGTGAGAGTCTGGATTAGCGAATGTGGGCCTGTGTGACGGTGGGGGGGCGGGGGGGGTGAGAGTTGGGTTGACGCGGGTGGAGGCAATGGGGTTTGCGAGTTGGGGTTTAGAGGTGGGGTGAGGGGGGGGTGGGGTAGGGGGGGGGGTGAGGGTCGTGTGGGGGGGGGGGCGGGGGGAGGGGGGGGGGGGGGGGTGTGGGTGGGGAGGTGGGGTGGTTGGGGGGAGGCGTAGGAGGGGGGCGGGGATTCGTAGGTTATTTTTTTTTTTACATTTTTTTGTTGTATTCTTTTTTTTTTTGATGTTGTTCTTTTTTTCTTCTTTTTATTTTTGTTTTTTTTTTCTTTTTTTCTTTATATTCCTCTGTTTTTTTTTTGTTTATTTTTTTGTGTTTTTTTTTTTTTTTTTTTTTTTGTTTTTTTTTTATTGTTTTTTTGTGGTTTTTGTGTTTTTGATTTAGCTTTCGTTTTGGTTGGTGTTTTTTTTTCGTTCTGTTTTTTATTCTTTTTTTGGGTTGTGTGTGTTGTTCTTTTTCTTAGTACTTTTTTTGGTTGTTCTTTTCTTTTTTTTTTATATTTTTTTCTTTCTTGTTTTTTTTGTTTGTTTTTGTTTTTTGTTTTTTTTTTCTTCTTTTATTATTTATTGTTTTCTTTTCGTTTTTTTCTTTTCTTTTTTTTTTTTTTTTTATTTTTTTTGTTAATTTCTTTGTTTACTTCTTTTTTTTTTTTTTTTATGGTTTTCAACTTTAGTTTATTTTTTTTTTTTTTCTTTTTGGTTTTTTGTGTTTTTTTTTTTTTTTTCTTTCTCCTTTGGTCTTGTGTATTTTTTTTTTTTGGTTTTTTTTTTTTTTTTTTTTTGTTTTTGTTTATGGGTTTAGTGTTTTTTTTTGTTTTTTTTTTTTATTTTTTTTTTTTTTCTTTGCTTTTTTTTGTTTTGTGGTTTTTTTTTTTTATTTGTTTTAGTTTTTGTTTGTTTTTTTTTTTTTTTTTATTTTTTTCTCATTTTTTTTTTGTTTTTTTTTATTGTTTGGTGTTTTGCGTTCTTTCTGGGTGAGTGTTATTTTTTTTTTTTTTGGTTTGGGGTTTGTTGTTTTTTTTTGTTTTTTTCAAGGTTTTTTTTTTTTTTTTTGGGTTTATGTATGTTTTTGGTTTTTTTCCGTTGTATTTTTGTTGAGTTTTGGTTTTTCTTTTGGTTGTTTGGTTGTTGCGTATTTTTTGTTTTTTTTTTTTTTTTCTTTCTCCTTTATTTCTGTTTTATTTTTTGTTTATTTTTTTTTGTTTAAGTTTTTTTTTTTTTCGGTGTTGTTTTGTTTGTTTGTTTTTGGTATTTTTGTTTGTTTTTTTGTTTTGTTTTTATTTTTTTTTTGTTTCTTTTTTTCGTTTTTTTTTTTTTTTTTCTTTTTTTTTTTTTTTTTTTTTTATCTCGTTTTTTTTGGTTTTTGGTTTTCTTTTTTTTGTTTTGTTTTTTTTTTTTGTTTTGTCGGGGAGCTTTTTTTTTTTTGTGTTTGCATTGTTTTTTTTGTTTGTTTTTTTGGGGTTCTGATGTTTGTTTTAGTTGTTTGGGAGTTTATGGAGGTTGTTTGTTTGTTGTTGTTTATGTGTGTTCTGTTTTGTTTGGGTAGGTGGTTGGTGTGTGGGGGTATTGGGGCATGGTTTGTTGGTTAGGGGGGGGGGGTAAAGGTTAGTGGGGGGGGGGGGGTCGGGCGGCGGGGGGGGGGCGGGGGTGGGGGTGGTGCTGGGGGTAGGAAGGAGGCGGTGGGGGGCGTGGGGGGCGGGACAGGTGAGGCGTGGGGGTGGGGGGGCGTGGGGGGTTCTGGGGGGTGTGAGTTTGAGGCGGAGGGGGGACGGGGGGGGGTGGGGAGAGAGGGGGCAAGGGGGGGCGGGGTGGGGGGGGGCCGGGGGGGGAGGGGGGGAGGAGTTGGGGGAAGGGGGGGGGAGGGGGGGAGGGGATGGGGGGGGGGTGCGGGAGGGGGGGGTGGGGGGGAGGGGAGTGGGGGGGGGTACGGGGGGGGGGGGGAGGGGTCGGGGGGACGTGGGGCGAGGCGGATGCGAGGTGGGTAGGGTGGTGCGCGAAAAGGGGGGGGGGAGCAGGTGGTGGGGGGGTGGGTGTGGGTGGGAGACGGTTGAGATGCGGGTGGGCGGGAGATAGGGGAGTGGGGTGTGGGGTAGGTGGGGAGGGGGGGAGGGGCTGAGGGGTGTAAATGGGGAGTGGGTGGGCATTATTGGTGGTGCTGGGAGGGGTGTGGCTAAAAGTGGGGGGGGGGGGTATTGGGGCGGGGTGGGGGCGGGGTGGGGGGGGAGGGGGGGGTGGGGGGTGGGGGGGAGTGGGGGGGGAGTGGGGGGTGCTGGAGGGTGGGGGGTGGGGGGGGGGGGGGGGGGGGTGGGTGGGGGGGGTGGGGGGGGGGGGGGGAGGGGGCGAGAGGGGGTAGTAAGAGGGGGTAGTAGGATGGGGGGTGGAGGGGGTGGGGGGCGGGGCGTGGGGGTGAAGGGGTGGCAGGGGTTGGGGGGACGGTGGGGGCGGGGGGGATGGATGGTGGACGGGGCGGGGAGGAGGGTGGAGAGGTAGAGGTGAGGGCGATGGGGGTGTGGGGGAGACGAGTAGTGGTAGGGTGGCGGGTGGGGGGGGTAGATGTGTATGGGGTGAAGGAGGCGTGGTATGCGGTTAGGATTGGGTGTGGGGACGGGGGTCGGTAGGGGGGTGGGGGGGGGGGGCGGTGGGCAGGGCGGGGGGAGGGGGGGGGCGGGGGAGTGGGGGTGTCGGGTGGTAGGGGGGGGGGTGGGGGGTGGGGGGGTGGGGGGGGAGGGGGGGAGGGGAATGATATAGTGGCGAGTGTGGGGTGGCGATGGGGGGGGGGCGGGGGGGGGGGTGGAGTAGGGGGGTGGAGGGGATCAGGGGGGCGAATCATCTGACCTATGTAGAGACGGCGGGGGGGTGGGGGTGGGGGACGCGTATGCGGGCGGCGGCGGGGGGGGTGGGGGGGGGGTGGGGGGGAGGGAGGCGGAGCCGTGGGGGGGGGACCAGGGGGGGGGGAGGGGGGGATGGGGTGGGGTTGTGAGGGGGGATGGGGGTGGACGGTAGGGTTTATAGTGGTAGGCGGCGGGGGGTGGAAGTGGGGCACGGGGTGTGAGTGTTGGGGTGGGGGGAGGGGGATAGGTGGGGGGATGGGGGAGTAATGGGCGGGGTAGGGGAGGGGCAAGTAGCGGGAGCGGAGGTGTTGTGGGGTGGGGGGCGGGGTGGGGGTTAGGGGGTCATGGTGTGGGATGGAGTGGAGGGAGTGTGGAGGGGGGGGTGGGGGAGGGGGGTGGGGGTGGGGGGGGCGGGGGAGGGTGGTCAGGTGGGGGCGGGGGGGGGGGGGGGGTTGTTTTGGTTGTGGGGTTCTTTTTGTTGGGTCTTTGTTTCTGTGGGTGTTGGGATCCTGGTTTTCAGGTTTTTGGTTTTTTTATTTTTTATTTGTTGGTTTCTCTAATTTTTTTTGTTTTTTATTTTTTTTTTTTTTTTTTCTTTTTTTTTTTTATTTTTTTATTTTTTTTTTTCTTTTTATTTTTTATTTTGTTTTTATTTTTTTTATTTTTTTTTTTCTTTTTCTTATTTTATGTTTTTATTTTTTTTTTTTTTTTTTATTTAGTCTCAGAGGACAGGTTGATTTTTTTTGAGTGGTTTGTCTAGCACGGGGGGGAGGGGGGGGGGGCTGGTTGGGCGGGGATGGGGAGTCACTGCGTGAGTCCGGGTGGTTTTAACAAACGCATCCCCGTTTCATTTTTATTGGGCTCTTAGAAGTTTTCGTAGTCTTCCCCGCAAGGATACGAATTACGGAATTTTTACACGTTTCAGTTCAGGTTGAAGTCATGTTGGAGAATGGGAGAGGGCGGGGGAGGGCTACGCGTTGGGCGTTGGAGCGGATGCCTTTAAACGGTTACAGTACATAGGCCTCCGGAGGGAGGGGGGATTACTTTGTTTTGGGACGGGGGATTTGGTAATTTTATGGGGAATAAAGTAGGAGATTTTCGGCGGGGGAGAGGATTTCGATGCTAGAGGTGGGGGAGGAGTTTTATGTTTTTGGGATAAAAAAAAATTACCCATATCAATTGTTCCTATTTTCTATTACCTTCTTTATAATGAAAAAACCGAAAAAATCGAAAACTGAAACCGAACCGAACTAATAACCGAACCGAATTCGCCAAAACCGAACCGAACCGAACTACTAATTCGGTTCTCGGGTTGGATATGGGTTTGGCACTCCGAACCGAAAACCAAATTCATATAAATATTTATATTTTTTTATATATTTATATATATAAATACCAATAAAATGTTATCATAATAAAAAAAAAACAATTTTTATGTTAATAATATTTTTTTTTACTAAAAATCTATGTAATTATTAATTTTTTTAATAAAAATTGTGAAATTCGGTTCGGGTTATTCGGGTCAACCCGAGAACCGAACCGAATTTGAATTCGGTTTTCGGTTCGGTTCGGTTGAATTCTAGTTCGCTTCGGTTTTCGGGTTGACCAAATTTTTTTTTAACCGAACTAACCGAATAACCCGATAACCGAACCAACATCCCTAAGTTAGATGGAGTGAGTTGCATTATAAAACTTTTACATTTTAATCATCATTTTGCCTCAAATCAACCCAACCCGTTAATAATACAGCGTGCAAGTTTGATTTTTTATTTTAAAAATGTTGTTTGTTATTTCTTTGGTTCTATATAAAACAATTTTTTTTATTATTATATTACAAAATACAAGATATGTTTTATTATTGCCTAGAAAAACTTTGTAGATAAATTCAAAATTACATGGACTAAGTTTCGTTATTTTACCTCACACCGTTAACATTCAATTAATGTCTAGCTTCAAATTAACCCATTTAAAAACAACACGTCTAGCTCCATATTAACCCATCTAAAAACAACACGTTTGGTTTGAATTTTAATATTATTTTATCTTTTAAGGGGGAATTGCATATATATATATATATACTTGCAAAGACTTATAATTACATATATATCCAAGCAAAACTCATAATTACATATATATCCTTCTAAAGACTTAAATATGACATATATATCTAAACTATTTTTTATGTATATTTTAAGCTTAAAAATACATAATAATTATATTTTAAATATAAAATATCCATTTTACCCTTGTTATTACTACTACATCTCAAAACCTTAACGTCATCTTCTACAATTCAAAACTTTATCATTGATTGAGGTAAATTATAATCATTTTCAGTTGTATTCTCGTTTGTAGTTGATTGCATTATTCTGCCCAAACTATGTACTTGCTTTTGGGTTAGATACGATGATCGCCTCTGTTTAATTTAGGGGCTTCTCTAATTCTATCCTATGCAAGTTCAGAAACCTATATTCAATTATATTCCTACCATCATAATTGAATTTCATATATGAATTGTATTTGTTTCAAGCATTAAGGTCTACTGTCCTGGATACTATATATGTGTGTTTGGTACAAGAAGTATTTGTTGCTTTATTGTTTTCGGTAATTTGTGTCCGCTGGGCGTTAATTTTGTTAGCAGTATGGGAATGATTTTTGTTATTAATAAGAATACTGTAACCAAGAAATATATAAAATACAGAGCCTAGTTTGTCTGTGTAGAATTATATTATTCCCCGTGATCTCAAATGAGTACAATAGAAGTATATATATACACAATACAAAACCTAAATGGGTTCAGCCCAATATACATGCGGGCCTCATAATAATCCCTACTAACACGCCCCCCGCAGTCGGAGCGGGAGCCGTGGACGGACGTTCAGGCATGGGTCGAAAATCATCAACACAATGGCATTATGCAACCAAAAAGGACCTCTTGGTGGAAGTGATGAAGATATCACAACCACTTGATAACGACGACGGGTGTACTCGTAACCGCGTACACAACCGGTGCACCTGTATCATGACTTAATGAATAAATATTTTTCAATCTCATCGTGCTTCGTCTCTTTCCCATGATTCTTCTTGCGTTGTGATGTTGCCAGGGAACCTTAGATGAGAGATTTTTTACGGCACTAACATTATCACAACTAAACCAAAGTAGCAGACTTAAAGGTGGAGTGTGAAGACTTACGCAAAGAGATTTCGTAAACCAAGCAGTTCATCAACTTCATTGCAGACACCCGCGATACTCTCGCACTCCGCACTTGAGCGGGAGAGAGTAACCTGACGCTTAGACGACCAAGATAGTAAGTTGTTTCCAAGAAAAATGCAATACCCAAAAGTGGAACGATGTGTGGTAGGGCAGCCTGCCCAATTAGCATCTATATAACCAACTAAAGAGCCAGATGAGGAGAAGTATAACTGAAGACCATAATCCAGTGTCCCGCGAACATAACGCAAGATCCGTTTGAGTGCCGCAAGATGAGGCTCATGAGGATCATGCATATATAAACAAATTTGTTGAACTGCATAAGATAGGTTAGGACGAGTAAATGTAAGATACTGAAGAGAACCCGCTAGACTCTTGTAAAGAGTTGGGTCAGAAAAACTGACACAGTCTGCACCAAGCTTATGCTCTGTATCAACAGGCGTGCGACAAGGATGACAATTGAGCATACCAGCACGCTTCAAAACCTCCAAGGCATATTGCCGCTGATGTAAGAACATACTTCTATCATCACGTGAAACAGAAATACCCAAAAAATAGTTTAAAGGACCAAGGTCAGTCATGGAAAGTTCCTGATGGAGAGAAGAGATAATCCGCTGCAAAAGTGTTGTAGAAGAGTGCTTGTCAAACATAATTTCCTTCAACAATAGATCAATAAAGTTGCACTGTCAGAACCGGTCGAAGGATAAAGAGCAAAGAGTCACACCGACTGTGAGTAAACTACTCTGGGTAGCATATAACTAGCAAACGTCCTGGAAACTAGGCCCCGAGGAGCCTGCCTTTAAGTCAATTATAAAGACTTCTGCACAAAGAACAAAAACAAGAATCTAGTGTTGGTGGATCATAAACGGGAGGCTGATGCATATAGACAGTCTCCAAAATATGACCATGTAGAAAGGAATTCTTGACATCAAGCTGATGAACATGCCAATGTCGAGATGCCGCTAAGCTAAGTACAGTTCGAATGGTGGCCGGTTTGACAACCGGACTGAAAGTCTCATCACAGTCGACACCAATCTGTTGACTGTGTCCATTAGCAACAAGTCGAGCCTTATATCTGCTACCCGGAAAAATATGCAAATTACTTGTTGCTTTGAAAAACACATGGAACGAACAATGTTTGTGTTAGGTGGTCGAGGCACAAGTGTCCAAGTTCTATTTTTAACAAGCGCATTATATTCATCGAGCATAGCACTCTGCCAATTAGGGTCAGTAAAAGCAGCATTATATGATTTTGGAATGGGCGAGATTGTGGATACGTGACAGTGGTATTTTGGATTAGGTTTTGTAACACCGGCACGAGAGCGAGTGACCATGGAATAAGTCGAGGTAGGATTTTGGGGAGTAGTGGTAGAAGGTATTTGGTGGGCCTCGGCTAAGATTGGAGCCGCGACAACGTGTGTTGGGCTTTCAGGTGAGATATTAGTTGTGGGCTCAGTGGAATCAGGCTCAATAGGAGTGGGTTGGATGGGCTCAGTAATGGTTGGCTCGACAGTGTTGGTGGAAGAAGATGGTCGGATGGTCGGCTCGTCATCATCCAAAAAAGTATAGGAGGGGGCCGAGTTAGGTGTGACGGAGCCGTAAGGAAAAACGGTTTCGTCGAAAGTGACGTGACGAGAAATGATTACTTTATTGGTGGCAAGGTCAAGACACCGATATCCACGATGATTTGGGGGGTATCCAAGGAAGATACACGGTGTAGACCGGGGTGCGAGTTTATGGGATGAGTCAAGGTGGGGATAGCAAAGGCAGCCAAAAACACGTAAAAACGTGTAGTTGGGTTTAGTATTATAGAGGCGGGTATGAGGGATGTCATGATTGATAGCGGTGGAGGGAGTATATTAAGTAAGTGGGCGGCCATGTAAAGGGATTCAACCCAAAAGTGGGGAGGAAGATGGGCTTCAAATAAGAGGGTTCGGATTTGGTTATTAATGGTACGGATCATCCGTTCTGATTTGCCATTTTGTTGCGATGTGCATGGGCATGAGAAGCGGATGTGAATGCCATGTTTATCAAAAAGACGGTGAAGGGTGTGGTTGTCAAACTCACCACCATGGTCACATTGGAAGGCTTTTATTTCAACTTTAAATTGAGTTTTAATGAATGAACGAAATTGAGCGAATTTACTGAAAGTATCAGACTTGTATCTCAATGGATAAACCCAGATATAATGCGAAAAATGATCCAAAAACAAGACATAGTATTTAATTCCACTAATGCTCGGAACAGGAGAAGTCCATAGATCCGAGTGAACAATATCAAAAGGAGAATGAACAATAGAATCCGAACTAGCAAATGGAAGTTTCACGTGTTTGCCAAGCTGACACGCATGACAAAGCACGGAAGACTTCATTTTATTACACAAAATACTATTACTAGAAATTAAAGACCGCAACACTTCACTTCCAGGATGTCCTAGTCGTTGGTGCCACGTATGTTGACTCGTGATGAAAGCTTGGGGATAGGTGGTGGGTTTTGTAACGGGGTATAGATCTCCAGCACTATCACATCGGATAAGGATCTGGCGAGTGGAATAATCCTTCACAGAAAAACCAAACTCGTCAAATTCAATAGAGCATTTATTATCACGAGTGAATTTACGAACAACAATCAAATTTTTAACGATATTTGGTGTAATTAGGACATTATTAAGATGTAATGGGCGAAATGGAGTAGGCAAAGTGCTATGGCATGTATTGGTGACGGGTATGGAGGCATCGTTACCAACAAAAACAGATGGATACATACGCTTATTAAAAATAGAACTTAAATTATTTGCATTAGAATTCAAATGTAAAGTCGCACCTGTATCCATATTCCAGCCTTCGTTGCCAAAATCCTGTAAAGTCAACGTGCTAAAAGCTTGTGGGAGAGCGGTTTCTTGAGCTGAATCGTTAGTACTCGAGGAACCCACATGAGCCTGAAGTTGTTGTCCGAGGGACTGTTGGGCCTGCCCAACATTACTAGTTTTAGTACGTGTACCTGCTGATCCACGATTGTTATTGTTTCTTTGTTGGGCCTGTTGGGCCTGAGCAAGCAAGGTTTGATGGGCTTGAAGGAGTTGACTATATGCATTTAACAATTGTCCCTGGCCTAAACCCCCTGTATGACTATGACTTCCAGTATTATTCCCACTTGTGCCACGTGATGAAAAAGTAGCAGATGCATTATGAATTCTATTATTTGGACTCCCCCATGCAACCGAACCATGAAAACTATTGTTGGGTATTCGGTTGTTATTATCATGCACAAACTTACACCTATCGGCATACATACAAAATCCATGGGCGAAGTTCCTACATATGGAGTTCGACCGAGAGTTGTTACCTGGTGGTTTAGAAGTCGAGCCTTGGGTGAGGAGAGCTGTGGGAGATGAGGAGGAGATACGAGACGAGGACAAAGTGTTGTTCTTTCTGTTGATGCGAGATTCAACCATCGTCACCATTGATCGTACGGTTTCCAAATCCAGGAACGGTTCCCTGGTGAGCATTATGTGAGCGACCTGGTCATATTTTTCACTAAGCCCATTTATCGCATACGTAACCAAGTCTTCATCCGTAACATTGGAGCCCAAATTACTCAGCCGAGATGCTATCGCGTCGATCTTGTGAAAGTATGCATCAACTGTGAGATCTCCTATGTCCAGACCACGGAGTTCTCCAACCAACTCAACTATTTTTGAACGCTTATTATCAGTGAAGATTTTCTCCAAAATTTCCCACGCATCTCTCGAGGTCTTAGGTTTTGCCTTCAAAACACGTTCCAAAAGCGGTTCGGAGATGGTGTGGTAAATCAATTTTTTAATTATTGCATCGGCTGTTAGCCAATCTTCGGTTGGTGCGGGAGGGGCAGTACTTGTGTTTGCGGGTTGTGTCGGGGCCTGAATGAAGTTGAGGACCTTGAAACCTTCGAGATGGTTTTTAAACAGTTCACTCTAGTTGGAGTAATTCAGTTTGTCCGCATCAAGATGAACGGGAAGCTTGATGGCGTTAGCCTGGAAGACTTTATCATAGGGAGAAGTGGGTGTGGCGGGGGGTGCGTCTAAGACCATGGTGATCGATGGTGTGTTTAGTTGAGGCTAGGGCAGAAGATGTGGAAGGAAGATGTAACACCCCCAAATCTGGGTAGCAGCGGAATGTTGAATATCCGAGGGCGTTACTTCATAGATCAATAGCACAAGATATGAGAACGACCACTAAACGTGTCGTTTAAAAGATACATTGGATTTAACAAAATACTTGTTCGTTACATAAGCTCATGGCTTCAAATTGATCGACAACATAAGTAAAGATTTCGGTTTATAACAAATGTCCCAAAATGTAATACGCCCCAAATCTTTATTATTGATTCTCCAAAGAGTGACCCCCAATGTATCTTGGCACCTCGTGCCTTATTGACCTGAGAAAACATGCTTAAAACGTCAACATAAAGTTGGTGAATTCATAGGTTTATGTAAATCAATTGTAGGACCGCAAGATTTCCAAGTGTATGATTAAGCAACAGATGCAAACATCATAAAAAGTAATTACGTTTTCCTAAGCTCATGACACTGAAGCTCGACATGTATGAATGCAATAAATTGCCAATAAATGCCCGTGAATGATGTTCTAACCCGCAACATCCCAAATCCGACATGGTATACGTTTGTTGTCCGGCAGACCGGCACAGTGAGCGCTACTCACCCAAACGGGGACGCCAATCCCAAATAGATCTATTTATAACATTCGCGCTCGCAATCTAGCAATTGACAGTTCATGATAAAAGGGCTCAGTGGGTAATCGCTACTTAGGCAAACACGTAATCATAGTATAAATTATACACTTGCGTCCAATTTGTAAAACAAAGCATGTTCTCACCCCAACGATGTAAATCATTTAAATAATTGTAAAACATGGGGCTATGAACTCACCTTAGTAAATAGTCCTCTGAAAATGATAAATATATCCAAGATTGGCAAATGAATCACACCGTCAAATACCTAAGTAAATACGGCCAGTCTTAGTCTACAAGTTTAGGCTAATGACTTAATGTATAAACTACAATATCTTGTTAGTTTATATATACTGTTATCACTTGTGTGGTGGTGCAAATGTTTATTGTATTTGTATTCACTTGATGGCTCTTGGGAAGGTATACGATCACACGCGTTCTAGTTTACGTATAAACGTTATTAATAAATATTCATATTTATTAAGTCGTGTTTCAACTCGTATAATATCCGAAAAATATTATAATTTGTCCGTAACGTTAAGTGTTTACAAAAATCACTTTCGTTTATAAAATACCCTTAGGTTTTCTATAATTACAAATACAGTCCCTATGTTTATGAGAATATAGTATTTACACTTTAAACCCTTAGGTTTCCAAAATTACACTTTTAGTCCTTCAACTTTTCAATAATTACACTTTAAGTCCTTATATATTTCAAACAGCCCCTTAAGTTTCAGAAATGTCAAAACAACCCCTAAAGTTTATAGAAAATAGTTTTGACGGTTTTAACCCCCAAGTTTACAAGTTTGCACTTTTAGTCCCTTAACTTGAAAAAGTCACATTTTAAGTCCAATTAAGTTCTAGCAAGTGGCATTTGGTTTTAACGGACTCCAATAAGCCATATAAGCTGGGTCAGCTTATAAATAAGCTTGGATGAGCTTATTTTGACTTGTGCGGCCTTGTTGGACTCGTTAAGGTCCAATAAGCAATCCATAGGTCCAATTGGGTTTTCAAAGGCACATAAGCCCTTATTAAGTCTATTTAAACTTACTTGAAATTGTTAAGCTAAAAAATTAAGATAGGGTGAGCTTATTCGAGTTTGTTGGGCTCGTTAGCCCATTAATCTTAACCCGAAATGTTTTTAAAAGGCCCATTTGAGTTTCTCATGTGATCCAACTTATTTTCTTATCTCTATAAGCACTCATGAAATTTGATTAAGCTATTTTTACTTCGTGGCTTATTTAATAAGCCATTAAGCTTCAATAATAGGCTTGTTGGGCCCATTACGAGCCCAATAGGTGTTTTACGTGTTTGGGCTCATTCTATTTAGGTCTATTAGCTTGACTAGGGTTAATATAAGTCCTATAAGCTGTTTAAGCTTACAAATAAGATGCCAAAGCTTATTTGTGGCTTATGGACTTTTGTGGTCACATAAATGGGCTACCAAGCCCATTAAGGGCCCGTTTGTGTTTTTAATAAACGTTTAGGTACGTATAGGGTTAATAAGCACATAGGTCTCTTAATAAGCCTGAGGGTGCTTATAAATAAGATGTGGGCCCACCAGACTGGCTTTTTTGGACCTGTTTGGTTTCGTACGTGGTTATTGGGCCTAATAGGCCCCTTAAGGGTTTCTTTCATGCATGTTTATCATTCATGAGTTTAATAAGTTCCTTAGTCTAACATTAAGCTTGATTAAACTTGAAAATAAGCTACGAGTACCACTATTGGGCTGTTGGGCCAGTTGGGCCCAAACGTGGGCACCTTTAGATTATGCGAGGCCCATTGTGGTCTGTTGAACCCTCTAAGGACATATATAGTTCGAAAATAGCCCTAGTAACCATATTACGTTTGTTTAACTTATACATAGGTAGCGTTCATCACATGAAGGCGTTGGTTTAAGTCGTATATACTTTCCCAAGCCACGACATCACATTTACTTAAATAGTTTACGTGTGGTTCTTGTAAAATTCGAGTGTAAGGGTTTTGTATCCACTTTTGGTGTTCACATTTGTTTATAAACAAACATGTTTAATACCTTAGCTCCTCCTTAAGTCATATTTCCCGCGTTTTAACATGTTCATCACCACACAAGGTCGTATATACGTATAAACATTTCGTTTAACACATATGTTTCGTATTTACAATGCATGAGCTCACATTAGCGTGTCTTTTATATGGTAACATGACATATTGACTAGCAACAAGGAAAATATGCATAATACGATTTGTATAAGTTTAAATGTGACTTACAAAAGGTCCTAGAGTCTTAAAAACGTATCGTGTAGTTAACCCAAGTGTATACAAAATTGTGTAACCCAACCAAAGCATCAAAACTTTGTAAACTCCCAACCTTAGCTCGTGTATTCCCTTGTGAACTTGTATGAAGAGCGGTTACTTGTTGGTTCGAAGGTAATGTGAGGGTGTTTGTTTGCGGTTTATGACCCGAACAAGAAAAGGGATAATATGTTTTAGTTATTTTAGTGTTTTATGATTTGTAAGAGTGTTAAATGGTAAGAGTGTGTGAGTATTTATAAGCAAGGTAGCTAGTTAACTTTCCTAGTCCCTCAAACAAACCAAATCGAGCCCCTAACTAGATGGTTTTATGGGTTTAGTTAGTCTCTAATGGTTTTGCCAAAACTACTAAGTACAATCCTTAATTACTCAATATTTGTACAAGATTTATCAAGATCATGGAAATCTTATGGATTTTGTATGTGTATGTAGGCTAGCCGCGGCATCAAAGAGAGAAAAAGAGCAAAATGGTTATTAACCATTGTGTAATGAGATAACTAGGAAAAATTAAGTACTAGCTTTAATTAAGCTTAGATGTACATGTACTTAGGGGTCATTAGGGTCTTTTCTAGTTGATTTTTGTGTGTATATTCGGCCCAAGTGGGGTATTAACACAAGATTTGATTAAATTTTGAGTTTAAGGTTTAAAAGTGGGTATTGGTTTGAGTCTATTTAAGTCTAGGTATTTCCGGGGTGTGTCCAAATGTATTTTATTGTGAAACGTAAACCTTTTACGTGACCAATAAAAATAAAGTACGCAAAGTTAATAATTATCTTCTTAATAATTATATAACACTTGTTTGACGTAAACCTTAATTTATATGGTGACCGTTTACATTAAATGATTATTTCTAGTCTACGTGATTTATCTTAAAAGTTAAATTTAAAAGTAAACGCGTATCAGACCAAAATAAATAGTGACGAATAATAGGAGTCGTAAAATGACCTGAAATTGAGAAATGTTACAGCATCGCTCATAAAATATCAAAGAAAATGAACTTATTAAGACTTACCATAGTACTATACACATATGTAGGTAATTATCATTACATAAAACATTTCTGCCCTTTGCAATCTGACTTAATGGACCTATATTTCAAAATCAGTAATAGGTATAAACGAACGGTTTTCTCCTAAAACAAGATGTTAGACTCTAGTTAACTGAGATTACAAGATAAATACTCAAAGTGTTAAGATCCTAAGTGAAGTTACCATTTTACCATCATGTGCCAAATCTGATTATTTAAAACATTTTTTTGTTCTATCGTTTTTAGCATAATTCCTGTTTTATAACTCCGTTTAACCTAAAACGAAAGCCCATGTTTAAGTTTATCTAAATTATACATGCATAAAATAATAGTTTGGATATATACGTCATATTTAGGGCTTTGGAAGGATATACGTAATTATGAGTTTTGCTTGAATATATATGCAATTATTAGTCTTTGCAAGCAGGGGCGGAGGGGATAGGGTGGCAGGAGGGTGCTCAACCACCCCTATCGAGCCCAGTTTACTTAATTTGGGTAGCTTATGGGACATTATTCACTAAGTAAGCTTAAGGTCAAGCCACCCCAACTTGTTCATCTGCTTATTTTCTTGTCGGTGATGGAGAGGTTGATGACGACGACATGTGATCTAACAGATTTTAAGGGTCTCTTTTTTTGGTGATGATGATTTGTATGTGTGTCAGTGTGTGAGTGAGAATAATACAACCCACAGAGATACTTTTTGCGAAAAATTTTACAGTACCCGGTTGGGATTCGCGTTGTCTCAAAATATCCCTGACAAACACATTTATTCAAAATACCCATTTAAATCGCGTCCCCCCACTCGATTT
This sequence comes from Tanacetum coccineum, assembly GCA_026074375.1. Classification (NCBI taxonomy): domain Eukaryota; kingdom Viridiplantae; phylum Streptophyta; class Magnoliopsida; order Asterales; family Asteraceae; genus Tanacetum; species Tanacetum coccineum. The sequence continues at coordinate 9,687 of BQNB010087722.1, read as the reverse complement.
ACTTTTGGACACGTGTCGAAGTCATACGCAATCTTGAGAATAATAATAATAAAAAAAGTAGATCGCGTGCCTCAGCTGTCGATTTACATTAAAAATTTTTTTTTACAAAATGTTGAGAATAATTAAAAAAATAAATAAATATTATGTGGATCGCGTGACCCCCCCCTCGATTTACATTTTTTTTTCAAGTTTGGTGAGTATAAATTTAGGGTTTAGGGTATACCATGTTTTGTTTATTGAAATTCAAGATCTCGGGCATTTTTGCGTACGTATTTGGATACTCAAATGTTTTATTTATAATTATTTATTTGGTTATCTGTGTAGTCTTTGATGAGCTCTACTTAATGAATCAAAATTTACTAAAATTAGTTTTAATATGCATAAGATACGATGGTGCAAAGTGTGTCAGCTGTTCATTTTGTTAAAAAAAATATGAAAAAATTTTAAACATATTTTTTGCAATTATAAAAGTTGTAATTGAAAGCATACATGTTAACGGTATTCATTAAAAAACATCACAACATTAGAATCACCAGATCTTTAGTAGAGTACATTGCCAACCTTATTTAGACGATATGAAAACATAAAAACAACAACGCACAACGACATACATGGTTAGCAAATTGGTGTTAAGAAATAATGCTTTTACATGTTTCTGTAGTTCGTCATCAGCTGTCATTTTTCTTCCATGCTCCTTAGCAACTCATCCCTGACGCCTTTCAATTTCACACATTTTTTCATGTCGGCCCCTGTCATGCATTATAATGCGTACTTACCGTAATCGATAAGTGGGTGATCTTGCAATACCATCAGATTGTTTATTTCTATCATACGATCTGTAAACCTATCAGCAAAGCGATGCATCAAGGCTAACATTTGTTCTTCCAAAATAACTTCTTCATCAAGTGCTTCTTGTAGTTTCATAATGACAGTTAACCTAACGTTTTCTGGGTTACTAGCCATGGTAGAAAATGAAAAGATAAAATTAATAACTTGTGTGAATGTAAAAAATGTTTGTGAGTAAGAATGCTTAAAATATGTGTCTATTTATAGAAAATGACTTGTCAGATACTTTAGTAAATCGCGTGTAATTTGAAGTGATAGACAACATTGTCATTGAGTTGTCTTATCTGTTACAGTTAAAAAATTTGTGTTGTCAAATCATGTCATAAATCACGTGAAATGTGCAGTGATAGACAGCAGGTTGATTGAGTACTTTTTTTTGATGCATTATGATAAAAAAAAATTGATTCATTATGAATAAAAAGTAATTGATGCATTATGAATAAAAAGTAATTGATTCACATAATACATTGAAAAAACTTATACATAGCAATTAAACCACATACAATCTATGTGATTGGCAACCTTATTTAACACAACTAGAAACAAAACAACAGCAAACAAAAGGAACACACATGGTTGGCCATGTGGTATGGTATAGTCAAATTTATATATATATATAGTATTAATCCCGTGAAAATTCTTTCCAAATTACTTCTCAAACAAGAGAAATAAAAGGATAAAATCTCACTTAAGAAAACACAATATGTATATTTTTAAACCGGGAAGTATTTCTTCTCGGGTCGTATCCCAACGAAGTCGTGAATTGAGATTCGGGAATAATTCGGATTCGAGTCAAGAATTGATAAAGGATTTTTGAATTTTGAATTACACTACGAGTATTATAACACAATTAAACTATAAAAACAATTAAAGAAACTAAAACAATTAACTAGCACGAAACTTTAATACACGAAAATTAAAAACATGAGCTAAAACTGAAATTTAAAATCTAAAGCACTACTTTTAACAAATTTTATACCTAAAAATCACAAATTTAAAAAGAAAATTTTAGGAAAAAGAATTAGAATTTTTTAACTATTTTTGAATTTTTTATGAATTTTTAAAGAAAAATGAATTACTAAAAATAAACTTTTTCTAAAAATTAACACTAAAATTTTATTTTTATTTTTCAAAAATACTAGAATTAAAAAGAAAATTATTACAAAAAGAATTAGATTTTTCCAACTATTTTTCTATTTTCTATGAATTTTTTAAGAAAAAGAAATTACTTAAAATCTATTTTAATTCCTAGAAAATACAAATTTAACTGGAAAAATAAAGAAAAATGGTTTTTAACTACTTAAAATGTGCAGAAATCAAATGGAACAAAAATGCCCAATTTTTATATACCAATTGAACTCTAATTTTGCCAATTAAAACCTAAACCCTAATTTTATTAAACTAATTTCAAAAATATTAAAAACTATTTTATTTAACTAAAAAGACAGGGTAGAAAGTGAAAAGACTGAAAGTAAAGGGTAGGCGGGGTAACTAATAGAAAATTACACTATAATGAAAACGGGTAACCTTATACTATTGAAAAAGTACAAAACAAACCCTACGATCTAGCTTATTTTTGGCTTATTTATAAAATGAGAATAAGCAAAAACTTAAAACTACAAAGTTGGACCTGAGCTTATACACAACAACTTTAATAAAAGCACATTTGACTTTTATCAACTGAATAAGCTAGAAACTTAACTTTTTATACTGTGTTACAGAAACTTAGGTTTTGCCTTTGAAAATCTAACTTTTTAAACTTTTGCTTATTTCTTGCTTATTACTACATGAAAATAAGAACCAAAAGAAGCTATAAGTTGCTTAAGATGTGTACTAAGTATTTCTAAAAAGCAATAAGCTAAATGAAAACTAGATTAACAAGAATCTTGATCTTAAAAAACTAAGGTACAAGCTAATATCTATTATTAAGCTATTCTTAATAAGCTATCTAGCTAAAAAAAATAAATCCTAGAAGCTAAAATTTTGAATATAAGCTATACTATGAACATTGAGTACACCTAGATAAAAGGATTTTGAAAATGATAACTAGAAAATAAGTGTCTAAAAGAAATAAGCTAGAAATCTCAGGCTGCTAACACCACTTTTTACAAGATCATAAAAACTAATCTAGAGCTTAAAAATGAAACTTAAAAGCTTATCTATATTAAGCTAATGGAGTACTATTAAGGTGCTTAATACTAAATTCTAACTACTTATTATTAGTACTAAAAAGAAGCTAGAAAATTGGTAAGCAACAGCAGTACTTACTGAATAAGTACTGTTGTTGCTGATACACTTGGTAAAAACTAAAGTGCAGGCTAAAAACTATATTGAGAACTCTTTAAACTAACTATCTAAGTGTTATTAAACCTGCATTAACCAAACTTGAACTATAGAATGCTGTGATTCACTTAAATTTAAAACTACTTGAACATTAAACTGCCCTGGTGCTAGAAAGGACTTTTTAAGCTCTAAATTTTAAAATTCTACAATCTAACTTGAAAAACCTATTTAAAACTTGTTTACTTTGAAAATCTCAGCTGTGTAAATTGAATTGACAGAATCATTTTGACTTTAAAGGTCAAATACACCTTAATCCAAACACTACTTAACCAATTCTGTCCCAACTAATTTTTACTTAAAATCTATTTTAAAGCTAAAACTGCCAAAGGCTTATATCTACTCTAACTTTAACTAAGCTAATTGAGCTATTTCAACAATTAAACCCACAGCTTATTAAAAGGAATAAGCTAGTTACTCAGCTAGCTTATTCTACTAAATGACATACTTAAAGGCAATGAGAACTTAATGGATTCTAGCTATAATCAACTAAACAAATTTGAATATCTAAACTATCTAAACAACTTTGAACAGGATTAAGCACAAGTTTATAAAGGAATAAACTACATGAATTTAAGCTAAATATATGCTAAAATCAAATTTATAAAGCTAAACCTGTGAACTTGTAGTCTCTGACCTTAGGTCACTCTTGTTGAGTGAGTGACCTCAAATCAACACCTATATGGCTACCTTAGCCTCTAAACCAATAAGCTATAAGCTCAATAAGCCAACTTGAGCTTATTCTTCCTCAATGCTTCCAAATTTGATCAATATGAATTCAAATGAACAAAATTGAACACTAATAGACAAAAACAGTATTTAGAAGACTTTTTAGCAATATTAGAACAACTTGAGAACTAGAGAAAACAAAATAAGCTAAATTTAGCTTATTACAAGCTTATTGACTAAAACTGACTTATTACATGTAAACTTCAAAATGAAAACAACTCAACTAGTTTTTATTGCTTAAGAGAGTAAACTACAAGATAAGAAACTAGTAGTACAATTCACTTGAAAGATTAAAAGCTTAAATGAAAGGATGAACAGTAAACGTGAGCTTAATAGAAAAAATTACAAAGTAAATTGAATTAACTAACACACACACTAAAAAAGAACACTCAAAACTGAATTACAAGCTTCTATTTATAGGAGAAGATGATAAGAAGATGAGAACTTCAATCCTTCATAGCCGTTGGATCTTTACTCTTTTGAATTTAAACCGTTGATGATGTATGGTGAGGTGTTCGAACCAATAAGAAGTTGCCACGTCATAGAAATGACGTGGAGATGGGTAAATACGAGGTAAGTTTGAGTAAGGAGAAACGGGAGAAGGGATTTTGGAAGTTGGGTTTGTTTCGGGTTTTGGGCGGGAAAAGCTGTTAGAAAACGGTTAGGAGGAATTAAACCGCGCTTCTTGTTTTGAAACTTTGGAGATATTGCACAAATAGTCCTTGCGTTTCTTTTCAATCCGTATAGTGTAAAAATGAATTTTGAGAATTAACACATATGGCCCTTGTAGTTTATTCAAACTTTGGCAGCCTGTTTACGAAAAATAATAGTGACATAGGGGGATTACAAGTTAAGGTGCAGTCATGAACCATGGGCATAGATAAGCGACGATTACAAAGTTGCCTAGCTGCATACCGCAAGAGACAGGCACAGTTCATTGAGGCACTAAAGCTGCTGAAGAGACTTCAGACCCAGATGACAGAGTTCGAGAGGCAGCAGGGACCCGCTAAAGGTCCTGCACAGCCAGATGCACCAGAGGAGGCTGGTAGCAGTTCATAGATCATGTTATGGCTAGTTATTTTGTACAGCCTACTAAGTATTACGGGTAACTCCCGGCTAGTATGGCTTTAGGTTGTATATATTCTTTTATCTTGTAACCTAATCGTTGTGATCATTTTGTATCTAAACCAATCATGTATGTTTTCCAATTATATATGGAATGGTGGTATTATGTCATGTCTGTAATCGAATTTATTATGAATGAATGTCGATTTAGTTACACCATTGTTAATTTCAATTCAGTTGTGCATTTCACTGTGTGATGTGATCTCACTTTATTTATTGTGTATATGTCATGTCATGGTTATGATTTTATGAAATCTAACGGGTATTATATTTTCTTGTGATTGAAGAAAATGGCACCAAAAAGAACCACGAGGTCAAACATAGCCCCAGAAACAACCAACACCACATTTGTCATTAATGCCCAACTTCAGGCAATGCTTTGGCAGCACGTGATGCTAACAGAATTACGAATGGTGATGACAGCCATAATTCAAGAACGGGTGTTAGAAGGACAGAACGAGCTGCTCGTGAATGTACTTACACTGACTTTCTCAAATGTCTACCATTAAACTTCAAAGGCATGGAAGGAGTTGCCGGTTTATCCTAATGGTTTGAAAGAATGGAGTCTGTTTTCCATATCAGTAATTGTACAGTTGAGAATCAAGTCAAGTTTGCTACTTGCACTTTCCATTTAGTTGCTTTAACATGGTGGAACACTCTTGTCAAGACAGTTGGTCATGATGTCGCTTACGGTATGCCTTGAAAAACACTCATGAAAATGATGACTGACAAATACTGTCCTCGAAATGAAATCAAGAAACTAGAAATGGAGATTTGGGATCTGAAGGTGAAGGGTACTGACTTGAGAAGTTATACCCAACGCTTTTAGGAATTGGCTTTGTTGTGCGGGAGGATGTTTCCCGAAAAATCTGATAAAATTGAAAAATATGTCGGTGGCCTTCCCGACATGATTCATGGGAGTGTAGTGGTGTCTAAACCAAAGACAATGCAAGATGAAGTTGAAATCGCAACCGAGCTAATGGATAAGAAATCCGCACTTTTGTTGAATGCCAGATAGAGAGTAAAAGGAAGTTTGAGGACACCTTAAGGAACACTCAGAACCAACAACAACAATGGAACAAGAGGCAGAACACTGGCCGGGCCTACACTGCAGGATCTGGTGAGAAGAAGCCATACGGGGATCTAAACCCCTATGCACTAAATGCAATTATCACCACGATGGTCCATGTGCTCCCAAATGCCACAAATGCAACAAAGTTGGCCATTTTGCCCATGACTGTAGAAGTACGGCAAATGCCAACAATGCTAATAACCAGAAGGGCACCGAGTCTGGTCAGAAGCCTACTTGCTATGAGTGTAGAGTTCAGGGACATTTTAAGAGGGAATGTCCAAAGCTGAAGAACAACAACAACCGTAGTAAGCAAGTTGGAGGTGGCAATGCTCCAGCCAAAGTGTATGCAGTAGGGCATGCGGGGACAAACCCAGACTCCAATGTCGTGATGGGTACGTTCCTTCTAAATAACCGCTATGCTTCTATCTTATTCGATAATGGTGCCGATAGGAGTTTTGTGTCTACTGCATTTAGCTCCCAAATTGATATCACACCGACTGCATTAGATCACTATTATGACGTTGAACTAGCCGACGGGAGAATAATTGGGTTGAACACTATCCTTAGGATTGTACATTAAACATCCTAAACCACCCATTCAACATAGACTTAACGCCGGTAGAATTTGGTAGTTTCGACGCTATAATTGGTATGGATTGGTTGGTAAAGTACCAAGCAATCATTGTGTGTGCCGAGAAGATCGTTCGTATCCCCTAGGGAAATGAAACTCTAATTGTTCACGGTGACAGAAGCAACCGGGGAAATGAGGCTCGTCTGCACATTATCTTATACACCAAAACACAAGAATACATGCTAAAAGGATGTCCAGTCTTTTTGGCAAACGTTACTACAAAGGAGACGGAAGACAAGTCGGAGAAGAAGCGACTTGAGGACGTACCGATAGTTTGAGATTTTCCTGAAGTATTCCTTGAGGACTTTCCGGGTCTTCCTCCGACATGACAAGTGGAATTTCAAATCAATCTGATACCTGGTGCTGCACCTGTGGCACGGGCACTTTATCGATTGGCGCCTTCTGAAAAGAAAGAGTTGTCAGGGCAACTAAAAGAACTATCCGACAAGGGCTTTATAAGACCCAGTTCCTAACCTTGGGGAGCTCCGGTCTTGTTTGTCAAAAAGAAGGATGGATCGTTTCGAATGTGCATCGACTATCGGGAACTAAACAAGCTGACAATGAAGAATCGGTATCCACTCCCAAGGATCGACGATTTGTTTGATCAACTACAAGGATCCAGTGTTTATTCTAAGATAGACCTATGATCAGGTTATCACCAGCTTCGAGTACGGGAAGAGGATATTTCAAAAATGGCATTCAGAACTCGGTATGGTCATTACGAGTTCCAAGTTATGCCATTTGGCTTGACGAACGCACCAACGGTATTTATGGAAAGCAAACGCGTACAATACTAAAAATAAATAGCATATTTATCGACGTCGCCAAAGACTTGAAAACACAGGGTGTTATAGAAGGAGCATGAAGAACATCTTAAGGCAGTTCTGGAATTTCTTAAGAAAGAAAAGTTGTATGCTAAGTTCTCTAAATGTGAATTTTGGATTCCTAAGGTACAATTTCTCGGCCACGTGATTGATAGTCAAGGCATTCACATGGACCCCGCCAAAATTGAATCCATAAAGGACTGGGAATCCCCTAAGACGCCAACGGAGATTCGCCAATTCTTAGGTCTTGCTGGGTATTACCGAAGATTCATCAAAGGATTTTCGAAGATTGCTAAGTCATTGACCAAGCTTACTCAGAAAGGAGTTAAGTTCGATTGGGGAGACAAGCAGGAAGCCGCTTTCCAGTTATTAAAGCCGAAGTTATATAGTGCGCCAATCCTGGCTTTACCTGAGGGAAGTGAAGATTTCATACTCTATTGCGATGCGTCGCATAAGGAATTGGGTGTTGTATTAATTCAAAGAGAGAAAGTAATTTCTTATGCATCACGCCAAATAAAAAATTCATGAGAAGAACTATACAACTTATGATTTGGAACTTGGATTGGTAGTGTTTTCTCTGAAACTTTGGAGACACTATTTGTGCGGAACCAAGTGTATGGTGTTCATGGATCACAAGTGTCTACAACACATTCTTAATCAAAAGGAGCTGAATATGAGGCAGCGTCATTGGTTTGAACTGCTAAGTGATTACGACTGTAAGATCCGTTACCACCCGAGGAAAGCGTATGTTGTTGTTGATGCTTTGAGCAGGAAGGAGCGGAGTAAACCATTAAGAGTTCGAGCCCTAGTGATGACTATTGGCTTGAATCTTCCTAAACAAATCCTGAATGCTCAGACTGAAGCACGAAAACTAGAGAACATCAAGAACGAAGATGTTGGAGGTATGTTGCTTGAAAATTCTAAAGATCCGAAGAAAGTTAGAACGGAAAAGTTGGAACCCCATGTGGATGGAACTCTATGCTTCAATGACAGGAGTTGGTTGCCATGTTATGGTGATTTGAGGACTGTGATCATGCACGAGTCCTACAAGTCAAAATACTCTATTCATCCGGGTTCTGACAAAATGTATCAGGACATGAAGAAGCTATATTAGCGGCCCAATAT
>BQNB010087721.1:2827-23455 GCA_026074375.1 Tanacetum coccineum | reverse complement strand
CTACCTGTTTCATGCATGTCAAATTGGAAGGCTTTCTTTTCCTTTATGTTGGCAATCCTTTCAGATCTTCCACGGTTCTTATGGTAAATCCTAATACCATCTACATGTGATGGTGGCCTGCCTCTTTTCTTTTTTGGTGCACTGGCTTGATCTTCAACTGATTCTTTTCCTTTGCCTTTATCCATAGCTGGTGCAGACAAATCTTTAACCATTGCAGACACATCAATTGTCTCACTTGTCTCCGTTGCAGGTGCTTCATCAATATTTTTTGTTGTAACATCAGTTGTATCCTTCACCCAAACACCTGACTGTTGGGTAGGTTGACAATGAATGCTTAGAATAAAAACCTCAGCATATGCCTGATAAAAAGGTGCCTCTTCAATTGAATCTTCTCTGAAATTATCAGGATTAAAGTAATCTTGCTTTTCCTCCCATTCTCTTTCTTCTCTCCTTTCCTTATCAAACCTTTCTTGTTCAGTATCTATTGTTGCTTATTCTCTGGCTATGCATTCCCTAAATATTAGTTCATCCAACAGCAATTGATATTCCTGTATATTACAGTAGTAGTTAGGGATTGGTTGAAGAATAAACAAAACTTAAAGTCTATGCTAACACATACCTCTTCAGAAGTTAGTATCCCTATGCTACTTGACCCAGCCATTCCACCACCTCTTGTACTACCAACACCTTTGCTACCTCTTCCACCACCTCTTCTACCACCACTGCTACCCATTCCACCACCCCTTGTACCTCTTCCTCCACTACCTCTTCTCCTTCCAACACTAGCTTCACCAATGCCACCCATTCCACTACCACTGGCTTCATTTCTAATTCCACTTCTACCTCTACCCCTGCCCCTAGATGTACAATGACCAACTACAGCTTGTCTTTTTCTTCCTGGTTGTTTTTTCTCAACAGTAGGTTTAGGTGTTGGGTCTGCCGTACATGATGCCCTATTGTGACCCTTTTGCCAATAATTTGTGCAAGTCATAGTCCTACCCACCCTACTGGTATGACTACCACTACTTTTATAAGGGGCTTTGATTTTAGCTTTTTGAGGTTTACCAGGCAACCTTCTTACAAGTGGTGGTAAAGGTGGAACATCATTAGTCATTTTCTACATATTTGACCCAAATACATGTTTAATTAAAAATTGATAGGCATTAAACCAACATTCTTGACTATACCAATGTCTAACACCTAAATATAAGTCAATTCCACAATGCAAGTAGGCTGCCACATCATGTACACAAGGAACACCACTTAATTCCCACATTCTACATTGACATACATTGTGTTATAAACTAACACCGTAACTTTAATCATCTTTCCTAAATTCTAACTCTTGGAAACCACTTGGAAAGACAATCCATTCTCTGTCATAAAATAACACTACAATGAGTATATTATTAAAAAGATTTAATTGTATTTACCTTTGTTTCTCTTTTAGGATCTCTAACCTCTTTCTTACACTAGGTGTTATTCTGTCTTCTAAGTTGAAAGCAAGCTTATTCATTGCAACTAGCCTTTGCATGATGTACAACCTGATCTCCTCCAACATGGTGATAATATGTTTTTGTCTTGGACCCAAAATTGCTCTGTTAAAACTTTTAGATATTCCATTCTCAAATGCTGCACATCTTCTGTCCATATCAAAGAAAGCCCTTGACCATGAGTTGAGATTTCTTTGAATCAGATAATCATAAGCACCTTCATCTATCTGTTTTATCTGATCCATGATTTGCATAAATTGTTGTTCTAGTGTACAAGATGTTGCAGCCCAAAAAAGTATTTGGTATTGAAGTCCACTGTATTTCTTTTTGAAATTAGCATATATATGCCTTGTACATTTTATGTGCCCAGCCTCTGGTAACCAATCATTCACAGCATCAATTAATCCCTGAATGGCACACAAATACTCACTAGAGCATATGTTAGGTATATAAACATTTATTCAACAAGAATAAAAGTTAAACAAAATTGTACCTTATGTGAATCAGATATGATTGTAATTCTATTTCCATCAATAAAACTCAGATCATCATGCAACAGATGCAAGAACCAACCCCAATTGTCTGCATTCTCAACCCTTACTACAGCCTATGCAATGGGATACATTTGGTTGTTTGCATCCCTACCCATAGATCTAAGTAGTTCCCCCTACATGTATGTTTTAGAAAACACCCATCCAAACCTATTACCTTTCTACACCCTGCCAACCAACCATCCTTGACTCCTTTGAAACAGATGTATATCCTTCTGAAAGTTGCAGACCCATTAGCAGACTCATCTACATCTAATCTACATGTAGCCAATCTACATGTAGACCCCAGTGGTTAGACTCTAGTAGTGCTTGCTATACGAATAATAGTTTCCCATACTGCTCTATAGGCCCACCCTCATTATCAAATAATGCAACTGTTTTTGCTCATCGAGAAACACTGTCCTAAACTAACATCATCATAACTTTTGTCTATGTCATCTCTCATTTAATTAAAGACATGAATGGATCTTCAATTATTCTCTTAAAATATTTGCCAGAGGCTATCCATCTATAAAGTAACAAAGCTCCTAAATTGTAAATTTCTGCAACATTTGTGTTACAGAAATGAGGACTTAATCTGAAATGAAATGTTCATTGGACATCCATGAAGCATACAATCTAAAAGGACAAAACAACATTTTTTGAATCTAGTATTTGCTCTCTTGTTCCACTTAGTTGATTGAACTAGTACCCTCCCCCAAATCTAAAACATTTTGTTTTCCCTTACAATTGTTTTTAACTAACTTTTTTTCTTAACAATTTGCTTCTTAATAACTTTCTTCTTAACACCACTCCTAACCTTATTTGGCATCACCCTATCTTTGTTACCTTTTTTACCAGCACATCTTCCTTCTTCCACATTTCTACCACAATAAACCAACACCTCTCTCCAGTCATTTTTCATGTACCATAACTGATAACCATTGGCTACACACCATAGTTGACCAATGCCGAACTTCAGAACTGTTGTGGAGTCTCATACACCTCATCCGTAGTTGATGTACATCTTATCCAAGGAATGTCAGGTCGAAATGCTGATAATGTAACACCACTTTTACCTTATTGAACAGCAATCTATTTGATTCACATCTGGTTCTACAAGTGGTAATTCAGCCTTTGTATATGTTCAGTAGTACCCCTAAACATAATCCTAGCACTACACAGCTTATTTAGAAATGGGTCTGATGTACTAATGTCCTTAATGACAACACTTTCATCACCCTCAGTCTGAAAGTCCACATTCTCTATTTCTTCACAATCACTAGAATTATAGTCATCATCACTAGATTCTATACTATTCTGATTTTGTTCCTCATTTCTGTCAGCCTGATCACAAGTTCTATGATATCATAACCCAAATGTTCAACATACATCTATGGCATTGTCCCATTTACCATACCAACCTTCAACATATCACCAATATCTTTGATTGACTAAGTTCTGTAAGAACCTACATTTAAACTTAACACCGAGTTTGACAAATAATAAAGCTATTCAAGCAACCATGTGAAACTAACCTTAAAAGCATTTCTTTTAGTATGATCATTGACATATCATGAAATTGGTATCATTCAAACCATTCAAAGACACCTGAGTAGTATACCAAAGGAGAACAGATAAAATACCATCATAGTGGAAATAAATAGTAACACAAATCCGTCTTTGCTTTCTTCTTCTTCTTTGGTTGACCTGCAAGTACAGTTAAATTTAACACAAAATTCTCTGTTTATAAAAAGAATAAGAGGTATTTTTAAAAACTTAATTAAAGATAAACAATTGTTAAGGATAAATATTTAACCTTTAGCCATACAGTTAATTAGAATTGTATAGCGATAACAGTTTAAATAAAATTGTGATTTAATATAGGTTCATAGAAAAGGGAAATGAATTGCGGGGGTGGATTTTGTGGACTTGAATGAAGTGTGAGAGCGTTTATTCGATTATGTGTTTATGGAATTCCATCGAGGCATTTAATTTCATTAAATAAGTAATAATAAAAAAACCGGTGCCAGCGTGTCTGTTTAACTGCCACGGAGTCGTAAAAAATTAATAAGACGGGTGATATCAGAACAAAATTTGAAGGGTCCGTTGTGAAGACAGTATAAATTGTAGTTCGTTGGTAAAGTCGGGACTAATTTGAAACTACGTAAGTATGAATATGACATTGACACGTAAATTTATAATTATATAAAGTTGTGAAATAATGTCCTAGTAAAAAATTAATATATGTTCCGGAAATCTATATCGATCCAACTTTTAACGCAACCACGTTGAATATGTACAACAACGATAAAATATTAATGTAATATATTAGTAGGTTTTAAAAGAAGAACGAATCGTTAAAAATTTTAACAAGAATCTAAAATTAGATCGTTATAAATGACAATATGCAAAACGCAAAATGAAAGTTTCGGTTCACCTCCTTTTTTCCTTATACTGGTCGAACTCCACCTCCTTGAGGAGGTGGGATCGTTTGCTTGCTCTCCAAGCTAAGAGGTGTATTACATATAGGGCTTTGTTTCATTTTTTCTCTCATAACTTGAATTCACAAAACCCTAAATATCCCTTTTTCGCTCCATAAGTCTACCTAAACCTACGAAAACCTCTAGTGGTTTTCGTTTTTGTTTCCTTATTGTGTGCGATCAACCCTAAATCCCTTTAGGGTTTCGATTGTCCCATAAACACCATAATCGTGTTGGTTTTTGGTCGAAGTGTTGATTGAGTTTCAAAGACAAGATTAGCTCGTTTGGTTAAACACTACTAGTACTAGCATACCTCGTTGTTTGCTAAGAACGTATTGTGTGTGTCGACTTAGAGGGATTATTCTTTTGATCCTAGTGGTTTCGCGTGTTTATACATTACTCGTATAATTCAAGCGTGTAACGTTATTAATTGCTGAAAAGTTACACATCTATGATCTTGTTTAACAATGTTATTCTAAACGTGGTTAAATCTTCCGCTGCGTACACATAGATTTAAAGGTTAATAAAATAAAAACATTAACCTAGTGCATCACACACCATCATCTGTAGAAATTATAAAGTTTCAAATAATAAAAATTTGACAAAAAAATTAGGGTTTCGTTGATTAATTTTTTAAGCCTAATTTGGGCGTTTTAATGCATAAAGATTCGATTTTCTGCATCAAGATTCAATCTTTTATGGTTAAAAAAGATTAATTAGAACAATTCCTAGGTTGTAAAACATTTTAATGATAAAACGTGAATGCTTTTTAATTGTTAATTGATCGGTTTTATTTAAATTAAATGTTAATACGGCATCCATTAAAAATACATGCAATTTAACATATATGGATATGTGAATATAAATCTTTTTAAGGTAAAGATTTATGCAAATACGATGATCCATAATTAAAACATAGACATAAATTTGATTTTTAAGATCCACAGGACTTTAAAAGCTAGGAAATACCGTGGCTAAGTCTATGAATTGGGGCCCAAAAAGTTGCCTTAAATTTTATTGTGCTTATTGGTGTAAAATTTGTTTTATAGGCTACGCAAATGCGATAATATCGATGAATTTGGCCGGATGTCATTGGACTAAGAGCCTTATAAATGACTATAGAACATTTTTATAATTAGATAAATCTACATATTTGTTGGTCCACATAACTTTACCAGCGTGTATAAACACTTTTGTGGTCCATTTTTTAAAAATTTGCGGGTTTAAAGCCGAAAACCCGAGTATCCATTTCACATTTAGCCAAATCTAACAATTATCGTTATAAATCTGTTTTGGCTCAAATTGAAATGGATACTCGGGTTTTAGGCTCAATGTGAACCAAAAATTGTTGATATTGGCTCAAATGTGAACTGATACTCGGTTTGGCTGTAAACCCTCAAATTTTTAAAAAAATAACCAAAAGTGTTATACCCGGTAAAGATAGAGGGACAAAAATTGTATTTTCCTCTTTTAATTATTAAGAAATTAGGATCATAATTGATATTTGCATGACTTAATTGTTAAGTGATTCTTTTAAATAAGTGTTATGCGTATTAGCTTTGTGTTTATATTGTTTTATTTTGAGTTTGGACTTATGAGAAAATAAAAAGGTTTTTCAAAAAATAAATATAAACATGACTAAGAATTATAAATCGATTTAATTAATGGACTAGTTTTTTTATATTCATAATGTGATTTTCTAAATTAAAGTTTAATTTATATCTAATGACGTAATTTGAGCAAAGTACTACTTAGGTTGCAAGGATAAGGTTGCGGGGAGAACTCCTAGTTAAGATTATCGTCTTGTAATACCATTACATATAATACATGACTACGAGTGTAAGTTTCCTTAACCTTGCAAACTAATTAAAGTCACAAATGGTACGAGGTTTTGAATGTGTTTTTAAAACCATCTTTAATCTTTTCCCACGATAAAATATAAAATCTTTAAGTTTTGGAAACACGTTGAATCGTTAAATTATTTAAAAGGTAACACTATTTATACATTAGATGTATAAAAAATATGTGATACCGTAATAAATAACTTAATTGAGTAAAGTTTTTATTAAAATTTATGATACGAAGATGTATGCATGCTTCTTCGTACATATTTGCCACGTCAAATATTATACCATTTAAATAAGTTGTTGCCATCCAATTTGTAAGAACACTTGTAGATGCTTTTTACTATGTGTGAGACGTATGTAGATCGTAATCCCAGTGTGATTATACACCATTTCGTGAGACGTTAGTGTTACATAATCACAGTTCTTGATTGGAAGACTTAATCGGTTTAGTGGTAAGACCCTAAATTTGTGGCATAGATGGGATGAAACATGCTTACTAGTATATTATTGTAATAAAGTAAGTCCCATAATGTTCTAGGAATTGCACCGATGGCCATTATTTGATTGATTTAATTACCTTTTGGAATACCCATTGCTAGCAATAACACTGATGTGATTTGGGTATATCATTGATCCAAGGCCTTATGTAATTCACTGTTTTAATTTAATTAAACATTAGATTAAATTTTCTTCAAGGATTAATTATCGAAAATACTAATTCTTAAACTTCACTATGTTTTGTAAATGGCACTATCTGTCTAAAACATAAACCATTCGGCTTTTAGGTCGATGTTTGAAAGAAAAATCTTTCTGGTTCAAATTTCAATGATTGGTTTCATTCACCTAAGATGGTCTTGAGAGTTGAAAAGAAACTGTTTGTCATTGAACAACCTATTTCCTCTGCTCCACCTGCCGATTCCAAGTACTTGCGCAGTGGAATGCGGTTGATGATACTCATAATGAGGTTGCTTATCTTATGCTCGAAAGTATGACTCCCGAACTACATGGACAGCTTGAAAATTCCTCACCTTATGAAATGCTTCAGGAGCTTACATCCATGTTTGAGAAACAAGCTGGAGTGGAGCGGTTTGACCTGATCCAAACTTTCCATGCTTGCAAACAGGAAGAGGGAAAACCAGTTGGCACATATGTCATTAGATGAAGAATTATGTGGCGCAACTGGAACGTCTTGGTTATGTGCTCCCACGAGATCTTAGTGTTGGTTTAATTATGAATGGCCTCACTAGTGACTTTACGGGTTTTTGTAAGAAACTACAATAAGCATAACATGGCGAAGACGATTGGTGAACTACATGCTCTGCTTATTGAGTAAGAGTAGGGTTTACTTTAAAAAGGCTGCTACACCACAAGTAATGGCGATTCAAGGTGGTAGAATCTAGAAATCCAATAAGAAATCGCTTAATGTTAAAGGGAAGGGTAAAGGGAAAGGATAAAAGTTATATCGCTAAGTCTAAAAACCCTAAACCTTCTGCCAAAGAGCACCCGGAAAAGAATGACGTCTGCCACCACTGCAAAGAGGTTGGGGGGGGTGGATCATTTGGTAAGATGGAAATTAACCTGCTTACCTTGCTGAGGTTGCTTTAAAGAAGAAGCAAAGTCTCTACTGTAGGCTGCCATTTCTTTGCAGATAACTTCGTAATAGAATTATTATTATTCCTCTAAATCTTGGGTGATGACACTAGTTGTTGGACGTCTTAATATGTAACACACAACATGGTCTAGAGGAGTAAGAAAGCTTAAACAAGTAGAAAGCAATTGAAGTGATGACTTAGTTTTACCTAATGGCCTAGTGATTTGTTTAGACAGTTGCCATTATGCGCCTACTATAGCTAGAGGTGTTGTTTCAGTTTCACGTTTGGTTGACATGGTATTTATAAAATTGATATGTCTAATCTTATGCAAAATGTTAATTCTATTAATAATATTAGCAACAAAAGAGTCAAGCACAACTTAGACTCTACTTATCTGTGGCACTGCCGTCTTGCTTATATAGGTAAGAAACGTATTGGAAAGCTGCAACATGATGGGTTTTTTAAAGCCAACGGATGATGAATTCTTTGATCAATGCGTGTCTTGTTTATCTGGAGAGATGACAAGGAAAACGTTTCCACATCGTCCCAAAAGGGCGACTGATCTTCTTGGCCTAATTCATATTTTTGGACCACTTAGACGTGTATCAAGACAAGGTGCTAGCTACTTCATTACCTTTATGGATGATTAAAGTTGTTGTGGCTATATTTATTTATTTAAACGTAAACATGAAGTTTTTGAAATGTTTAAGGTGTTTAAGAATGAAGTGGAAAATCAACTCGGGAAGACAATAAAGGCACTTTGATCAGACATCAAAGGAGCGAATATTAATTAGCCATAGTTAAAGATTATATGAAAGCTTGTGGAATTGTCTAGCAAGTAACACCTTCAGACAAAAAGCGCCATTTCTGAAATAGGTAATCGTACTTATGTTAGACATAGTTCGATCGAGATGAATCTTATAACTTTGCCGTTATCCTTTTGGGATTATGCTCTAGAGACTGCTACACGCATTCTCTATATGGTTCCAACCAAGAAGGTTGGCAAGACACCATATGATTTATGGTATGGAAAAGTTCCTAATTTGTCTTACTTAAAGGTCTGGGGATGTGAGGCGCTTAAGAAGCGAGATACGCCTGACAAACTCTAACAAACATCTTTTAAGTGTATCTTAGTAGAATACCCAAAGGAAACGATGGGTTACTATTTCTACTTCCCACCTGAAAACAAAATAGTTGTTGCGAGGTCTCTGAGTCTTTGAGAAAAATTATATCTCAAAAGTCAGTGGTAGGGCCGGTAGAACATGAGAGAAAATTCAAGATGAAGATACATCACCTTCTGAAATCACTAGCGAAATTCCTGTGGAGGTTGAAGGTTTCGAACCACCTCAAGAGGAATTGATTCTCGTTCATAGGTCCGTATGGACATATCGAGCTCCTGAACGCTTATGTCTAAATGTAGAAGAAGAGGAGCATAGTCTAGGGGGTCTTGATGAACCCACTAGCTATAAAGCTATAATGTTAGATCTAGAATCTAATAAGTAGCTCGATGCTATGAATGCGGAAATGATAATAGACAATAAAGTATGGGTCTTGGTCGATCTTTCTCCTAAATGTAAGACTGTTGGGAGTAAGTGGATTTTTAAGAAAAATACTAACATGGATGGCAATGTACATACCTATAAAGCTTGTCTTGTAGCAAAGGGTTATACTCAACTCTACGGGGTTGATTATAAAGAAATGTTCTCACCCGTGGCTAACATTAGAGCTATTAGGATTCTCATATCTATAGCGGTGTTCTATGATTATGAGATATGGCAAATGGATGTCAAAACTGCCTTCTTAAATGGTTATCTTGATGAAGATATTTATATGGTGTAACCTGAAGGTTTTGTTGATCCTAATCATCCCAGAAAAGTATGCAAGCTTTAAAGATCCATTTATGGTCTTAAGCAAGCATCAAAGAGCTGGAATAAAAGATTTGATGAGGAAATCAAAGGGTTTGGATTTACTCAAAATCTTGATGAGCCATGTGTATATCAAAAGGCTGGTGGGAGTAATGTTACATTCCTCATCTTATATGTTGATGACATAATCATCATGGGAAATCAAATTCCAAGTTTAAGTGTAAAGACATATCTTGGAAAATGTTTCGCCATGAAGGATTTGGAGGAAGCGACATTTATTCTTGGAATCAAGATCTACCGAGATAGGTCGAAGCGATTAATTGGACTTTGACAAAGTGCTTACATAGATAAGATATTGAAGAGATATAGGATGGATAATTCCAAACATGGATACATCCCCATGCAAGAAAGACTTGACTTGAATAAAACACGAGGTGCTACAACACCCGGAGAGGTGGAGCGTATGCAAAATGTACCGTATACTTCAGCAGTAGGTTCCATATTGTATGCGGTTAGATGCACTAGACCTGATGTTGCGTTCGCGCAAAATATTACAAGTCGTTTTCAACAGAATCCAGGAAAATCACACTGGATTGCTGTGAAAACCATTCTTAAGTATTTAAGAAATACTAAAGAGATGTTCTTGGGTTATGGTAAAAATCCTAAAGCTAAACTTACAGTTGATTGCTATTGCAATGTTGGATTTGAGACCGATAGAGATGAAATAAAATCTCTGACAGATAACGTTTTGTTTAAGATCGGAAGTGCAGTAGGACTAGGAACATCTCTAATAAAAGTACTACTGCAAGCCACTACATAATCAGAATATCATATCACGTTAGAAACGGAGGATGGAATCTGTTTGATTAGGAAGTTTATTTCAGGCATGTATATACCAATAATAAACAAAATCTATAAGATGTTTGGTGATAATTCATACCGATCCACTTATCGCCAACGAACCGGGGGTTCAGATGGGCGCCAGACACTGCCATAGAAGTAACCTTCTTAAAGTTTACACATGTGACAATCTAGCATATCTTTTATGAAGGATTTACCGAACGGAAAGCTTACTCAACATGCTAATAGCAATTTGACTTTCGTTTTAGCAATCATTTTTTCATGTAGATCTGATGTTTTAGTATTTTGAATAAGGGATGATTGAACAATTTATTTTATGATTAACGATACAGGGTAATTTTGTTATTTTAATATGAATTGTGTCATATATTTGCATGTTTAATCCGTGAATAATTTTGTTATTTTAAATTGGTCCGTTGTCAATCAACAATATGGGAATATTGTTGAACTAAGACAAGTCTGAGTGATTGGTGATATCTTGGATATTAAAGGAAGTGTCCGCCAAACTCACATGATATTCATAATATGGATCATGGCATTCCCTTCGCCCAAACAAACAAGACTATTACTTTAATGGGATTCATCGTCATTAAGTAAATAATGTAAGTGATTTTTATTTATAAAAATCTTAGACTTAGATGCAAAAGTAAAGAACTTTGCATAATGTGAATAATCCTTCTTAATCTAGTTTAAATTATCCAGAAAAAGGTGACTAATAAAGGCTATTTCAGAAGTGATTGTGAAGCATGATGACTTGATACTTGTAGCCAATAAAGAATTTGTTCCTTCAATAGTTGAAGAATGATGCTACTGGGCCCCTTGTAGAATTAATCAGATGTGTGTATGGCCGTACCCGAAAACTCATGTAGATATGTCTCATTGATTTTCGGTAATCTTGATTAGTTATATATATACGAGAAACAAAATCATTAAATAATGAAATGACATTGATCCATATCCATATTTAACACGGTATCTGAAACAAAGGGATTGTAAATTCATAAATCATTTGTCGGTGTCTTTATGAAACCACACTCAAATATTTCTAGGAGCATTGGCGTGTTGCTAGACGCTTATCAATCTTATTATATTATTTATACATGTCCAAGTGGGAGCTGTTGGAATATGTCCAAGTATAAATTAATATATGTCCGAAAATCTATTTGAGCCTACGGAGAAGCACACGTTAATATGTAGAACAACGATAAATATATTAATGTAATATATTAGTGTTTAAAGAACGGTTGTTAAAAGTTTATGTTGGATATTAGAAAAAGACTCGGTCACCCCGTGTATTTTACTGTTTATTATAGCTCGTAGTTTAATAGTTAATAGTATGATTTTCGGTATTAAGCCGGGTACTAATACCCGGTATATTGTAAGAACTATATAAGCCTCTTCCAACTTTGGAAGAGGTAAGCTAGTCATTTATTCTTGTCTAATAAAAACACATTTTCTCTTACTAGAAAAACTCTCTCATGTGTTTCTCTTTCTAGAAACTAGCCAAGTCCAAGAATCGACCCCGTGTTATGATATATGATATACCACAATTGGTACTCAATGCTATATGGGATGATAAGGAACGTGTGTATGTGCGATATCTTGCTTGTTTTAGATCGAAAAGTGTACCATTGAAGGCTCCTAGCTCGTTTTTTTAAGTTCTCTGAATTTATTTTTGTATTGATTGATAAAGTTTGGGTGTTTCTAGTTGCTATTACCTTATGGTACTGTGTTGTGCAAAAGAAATCAAGCAAAATCGTTCAAAAGGGTGATTTATAAGTGATTTTGTGTGATAAAAGTCGTTGTTCTTCGTGGAGAGTTGCCAGAATTTCTTCACGGCGGTTTGCTGAAATATAATATTTTATTAAGTAGGTTACCAACCCTCTGACACACGGCGGGTTGCTTAGGTGGCGAGTTGCTCAAGAGGCGAGTTGTTACTAAGCAGCGGTTTGCTTACCAGCGGTTTGAACAGGTTATCAGCGGGTTGAATATTTTAATAGCAAATATCTTAAGGAAACTCTGGCGGTTTGAAAACTCAACGGCGGTTTGATTAAAATATTCTTCGCGGCGGGTTGCTTGGCAGCGAGTTGTGTTCGGCGAGTTGCCTTAAAATTCCACCAGCGAGTTGCCTTATTTCTTTGCAGCGGTTTGGTAGCCTCTAGCGGCGAGTTGAGCTACTGTCTTAGAAATTTGAAATACTTCAGACTTGGGACTTAATATCACTAAACCAAGAAACGAATACGTTCACTTCACCACTTTTAACGTACCCTCACTAATCATTGATCGATCAAAACATATCATATCATAATAATACAAGATGTCTAGTATGCAAGAAGACATCCAGTGTGCCGGTTCTGATACACGCCCACCAATGCTTGATAGAACAGACTTTGAATCTTGGCAACAACGTATACGTCTGTACTGTCTAGGAAAGGATAATGGAGAGAATATTATGAAGTCCATCAAAGAAGGACCATTTCATATGGGAACGGTCTCAGATGTTATTGCTGGAGGAACTGAGGGTGCAGTTCAACAAGGTCCAGTACGTGCTAGAGTCCTTAACGACCTTTCAGCTGAAGAAAAGGAAAGGTATAAAGCTGACATTCGTGCAACCAATATCCTACTTCAAGGTATACCAAAGGACATCTACTCACTCATCAATCACTATACTGACGCCAAAGACATTTGGGAAAACGTGAAGATGATTCTGGAAGGTTCTGAGTTAACAAAGGATGACAGGGAATCTCAGTTATACGATGAATTTGAACACTTCCGTCAAAACAAAGGAGAAACCATTCAAGGATACTACGTTAGGTTTACGAAGCTCATTAATGACATGAGAAACATCAAGATGACCATGCCCAGGATGCAGCTTAACTCAAAGTTTGTGAACAACATGTTACCTGAGTGGAGTAGATTCATAACTGAAGTCAAACTTAACAGAGGTTTGAAAGAGTCAAACTTTGATCAGTTGTATGCTTACTTGAAGCAACATGAGGTGCATGCTAATGAGAACAGAATTATGATGGAAAGGTTCATTCAACCAAATAATGATCCTTTGGCACTAGTGTCGGACGCCTCAGTTCAGCAGTATCCAACACAATCATCCAAGTCTCCTCAATCCTCAAAAGAACCATATCCTGCTGACAACTTTCAACTGGACTCAGGAAGTTCTTCAACAGAAAACTTGATTGAAAGCTTATCCAACTCACTTGCCCTCCTCACTCAATCATACAAATCACATCTTCCTCAAACAAACAATCAACTTAGAACGTCATCTAATGCAAGGAACAAAGCTACGGTTCAAGACGGCAGAGTTGTTGTTCAAGATGTCCGTGGAAGATACAATGCGAACAATCAAGGAAAACCATTTCAGAGAAACAATCCAAGAGGAAATGTTGTAGCTGGGAATGTAGGAGGTCAGAACAGAGGAGGCGTTATTAATCCTGGACCAGCCAAACCCATTAAGTGCTACAACTGTAACGGACTAGGGCACATAGCACGAGAATGTCCAAGGCCAAAACGACTTCAAGATTCAGACTACTTCAAGGACAAGATGCTACTAATGCAAGCCCAGGAGAATGGTGTAGTACTGGACGAAGAACAGTCATTGTTTCTTGCAGGAGAACAGATTATCAACTTTGATGAAGATGTGGATAATTCACCCGAGAATGATTTGGCACTCAATATGGACCATATCTTTGAAGCTGATGAATGTGATGCATTCGACTCTGATGTTGACGAGGGTCCCACCACACAGACCATGTTCATGACAAATCTCACATCGGAAGATCGAATCTACGATGAAGCCGGGACATCATATGACTCAAATACTCCTTCTGAGGTACAAGATCATGATACCTTTGTAAATCATTTAGATGAGTATCATGAAGTACACGAGATGCAAACCGATGAACAACACAACTACGTTGTTGACTCTGATGCTGACTATACGAGTAATAGTAATATTATTCCGTATGATCAGTATGTGGAAGACAACGAAGATCATGTTGTTCAAAGAAATGTATCTTCTGTGCGAAATGATGCATTGATGTCAATTCTCGATGAAATGCATGAACAGGGAGTACAAAGTAGATTAGCAAATAAACCAGACATGATAATTAATGATTCAGTGGCCTCTGAGCTTGCTAGATATAAGGAACTGGTCGGGGAATATGAAAAACGGGCAAAGTTTGAATTAACTGATAGAGAACGAAAAATTGATGAACAAATGAGAATAATTATCTCGGACCGAAACAGAAAGGAAACTTCTTTAAAATCAGAACTTCATTCAGCACAAATACTACTTAGTTCTACCGTTGGCCATTATAAGTCAAAGACAGAAGAAGTAATCATTTTGAAAAAGGATTTTAAACAAAAAGAAGATAAATTCCTTGAAGAGTTTTTAGACATAAAAAGGCTAAAAGATAAAAAGAACAAGGTAGCAATAGGCTACAAAAATCCCTTATGTCTCACTCGTGCAAAGCAAGCTCAGTCTGCTCTGTATAATGGTCATGACTCAGAGGATACGCGTGAGATAGCTGAGATAACTAGGAAAAGAATGCTGTTGAAAATGCAAAGCCCTCTATGTATGGAAAATAAAGTTAGGATTGCCCCCCCCCCCCCCGATTACTCGAAAGAGAACCTTCTTGCAACCTTTGCTCCCCAAAGAAATCTGACCCCAAAACAGATATTTTGGTCCATAGATGACAAGTCACCCTTTACGTATCCTATCCCTAATTCATCTGCTTCACCTTCATTCACTCAAGATGATACCTTCATGCCTAATCCATCGGCTTCACCTTCATTCACTCAAGATGATACCTTCATGCCTGAACCCATACAACCAATGCCTACATTCACTCAGACTGTGCTCTCTCACAACCTGCTGTTTCACTACTCAAACATACTCATGCTGCACAAACCAACCTGACATGGACACAGACCCTAATAATGATCCCTGTCACAACAGTTTCAACAGTTCCAAACAAGCCACATCACTGCCAACAATGCAAAAATTCCTTATCTAGAGAAAGGTAAAAATATGAGATATGGGCTATGAAGATGGCAGTACTGGATACAGAATGCTGACATAATCTTTGGAGGATTGTTCAGCAAGGGAGACATCCCAAAGAGGTTTGGGAAGATGCAAAAGGAAATACAATTGTTCATCCTCCTGTTTCTCTTGAGATGAACATGTTGCTGTACAATAGGAAAATAAGTGGAGAAACCTTGTTGCTTCAGGCTCTACCTGAAAGATCATGATGCCGATTTCATTCATTATGATGAGATGCCGAAGGTGATATCTGGATGGCAGTCAAGGCTAAGGTTTGGTGGGAATGAAAGAAATCGAAGAAGATGAATGAGACCATGGCTAAACAACAGTTGCAAATTCTCTGTGACAGAAAAGAAGGCCTTACATAAGGAGGTTATGACATTTGTGCAGGGAGGCATTGTCAAATTTAGAGGTGGCGATGGTAGAATATCAGGAAAAGGCACCATAAGGACATCAAAACTTGACTTTGAAAATGTCTACTATGTTGAAGAGCTGCAGCACTTTAACTTGTTCTCTGTATCACAAATTTGTGATAAAAGAAGAAAAAAGTTCTCTTTACAGACACTGACTGTTTGGTGCTTAAAGAAGACTTCCAATTACCTGATGAAAGTCAGGTAGTACTCAGAATTCCTAGGAAACGTGACCTCTACACCTTCAGCATCTCAGAATTACAACCAGACACAAAAATTTTTACTTGTTTGTAGCAAAAGCATCTTAGCTGATTCCACCAGTGGCATGAAGGACTGGCTCATGTGAACTTCAAAACAATAACAAGTTAGCTAAGGAAGGTCTGGTTGATGGGTTACCTCTCAAGGTGTTCACCAATGAACACAACTGTGTTGCCTGCAACAAAGGAAAGCAACATAAGGCTTCTTACAAGCATATTTCTGCCGTGAGACTTATTACTGAAACTCTGCAATTGCTGCATATGGACCTTTTTGGTCCTACAATATAAGTGAGTATTGCCAGAAGTATACTCCTTAGTGGTTACTGGTGACTTTAGCAGGTTGACTTTGGACTTTTCTTACGGAGTACTTAAGGATAAAAACATTTTATGTCCTTATGGAAATTTATTTCCTTAAAGGAAAACCAGCTAAATAAAATGGTTAAGGAATAAGGTGTGATAATGGGACCGGAGTCAACAAAATGCAAAACTTATTGAACTCTGTGGGAAAAGGGAATTAAAAGGGACTATAGTAATCCATAACCCCTTCAACAGAAGTGAGGTTGCTGAGAGGAAAAATAGGACTCTTATAGAGGCTGCTAGAACCATGTTGGCTGACTCTAAATTACCTACCATGTTTTGGACTGAGGCTGTTAGCACGGCTTGCTATGTTTTAAACAGGGTGTCTATTACTAATCCCCATAATAAAACACCTTATGAATTGATATCTGGGAAGGTTCCTCAGATAGGTCATCTTAAACCTTTTGGGTGTCAAGTAACTATCCTTAACACCAGTGACCAGTTGGGAAAATTTGAGGGTAAAGCTGATGAGGTTTTCTTGTTGGGTTATGCTTCAATACAAGGCCTATAGGGGTTATAATCTACCAAAACAAGAGGGTAGAGGAAACCCTGGAATTGAGATTTTTAGAAGATTACACCAATGTTCCGGGGAATTGGTCATGAGTTTGTACTTTGACCTGACATATTTAACTGATTCATTAGTTATACTGTTTTAAACTGACCACACCTGTGGTACACAAGAAAATAAAACATAATGCGGGTACACAAAGGATCATGACTCGATTCAGAAGTGGATTGAGCAAGTGGATAGTGGTTCCTTATTGTCCTTCTTAAGTTTTTACGGTCCTTCATCAGGCAATGTTCCGAGTGTTATGGAACGCAATGCAGTTTATGCAGAAGAGCCTTGGCTATGCTTCAAAGATCAAGAATATTGAAGCTAAGGACGAGCTGCACGATTATGGTTATTTGTTTCTCACAAGCACAGCAGAAATACTATGTCAAGCTGTAACTGAAATTTGAAATCATAGGTGTTTCTGGTGATAGGGATCCTGCTGGCATTGATTATTGTGGTGGTTGTATCTGCTGGTCGGCACTTCTGCTGGTAGTGATCTGATGGTGGATATCCTGCTGATAGTTGAACATGCTGCTCAGAGAAATCTGTTGTCAGTTCATCTGTTTCTGCCTGACTTCACCTGCATAGTTGATGGTTTACTCCTTCCTCTGGTCAATCATTGGGCTCAAGTGCAAACACCACACGATTTCCACTCCCGTCTGATGTGTGCATGGATCAACTCTCCTTGGGCATCTTCTCATTTACCTCCTTGATGAAGACTTTGTGCTACTCTTAAAAATGTTTAGCACCTGTTGTTGGACGTCATCAAGTTCCTTACATGAAGGGTGAATACATTCATCCTCAGTCACAGATTTCTTGTGATCTCGCTTCTCCAGTTCTGACAGAAAGCAGAGCTCAAAATTCAAGTTTGGTGAAAGTGCTTTGCCCCCCTCATTGGTTATATTCAAGATCAACAAGAGGACCATCATACAGATCAACCTTCATTGTATATTTGGTGTTCCTTTTCTGTTAGAACCAACTAGTATAGCTAAAAGCACTTGAGGATCCTGATTGGGTTGTGTTATGCAAGAAGAGATGCAAAAACAATTCATTAACCATCAAGTATGGAAAACTGGTCCCTTTTACCTAACGGCATAACTTGCAATGGGACAAAAGGGATTTTGAGAACTAGAGGGATGCCAGAGGAATAGTTGTACGAAATAAAGCACGGTTAGTTGTCCAGGGACACAGACAAGAGGAGGGACATTGATTATGATGAGGTATTTGCACCAATGGCCAGAATAGAGGCTATCAGACTGTTTTTGGCTTTTGCTTCTTATTGGCTTCTGGTGATCAGATGGATGTTAAGATTGCCTTTCTCTATGGAGAATTGAAGGAAGAGTGTATGTCACTCAGCCTATAGGCTTAGAAGATCCTTATTTCCCAAAGCATGTGTCGAGTGGTCAAGCTTTGTATGGCCTTCATAAGCACCCAGAGCCTGGTCATGCAAGATTGTTGCTTTTCTGTTAAACCACAATTATCAAGAAGAGGGACATATTGACTAAACGCTTTTTTATCAAGAAAGATTCCTGGGATTAATTTTGGTAAAGGTTTATGTGGATGACATCATTTTTGGATCCACAATAAAAGCCTGGCTGTGCGAATTTGAGGTGTTGATGAAGGAGAATTTGAAAATGGGTGCTATGGGAGAGATGACTTTTCCTTTTAAGTCTCAGGTTAAACAATTGCCTGATGGTATTTCTATCAGCCAAGAAATGTATGTTAGGACATGCTTACCAAGATTGGACAATGGAATCTGTCAGAACTGGCAACAACAACCCTATGAAGCTGTAAGACCAATTGAAGGATGAAACAGTTAATAGTACATTTGTAATAGGATCCTGATTGGGTCACTTTTTGTATCCTCACAGTTCAGACCTGACATAATTGTTTCGGTTAGTGCCGTTCCAGACATCAAGTTACTCCACTGACTTCTCATCTGAATGCAGTCAAGAAAATCTTCAAGTATCTCAAAGGCCAACCAAAATTAGGCTTGTGGTACCCTAAAGATTCTCCCTTTCAGTTGGAAGCTTACAGTGACAGTGATTATGCTGGTTCTCATGGGGATAGGAAATCCACTACAGGTGGATGTCAATTTCTGGGAAGAAGGTTAATCTCATGGCAGTGCAAGAAGCAGACAATTGTGGCTACTTCCTCAACTGAGGCCGAGTACGTTGCTGCTGCTAGCTGCTGTGCACAAGTTCTTTGGATTCAGAACCAACTGCTGGATTATGGTTTCAACTTCATGAATACCAAAATCTTCATAGACAATCAGAGCACCATATGCATAGTGAAGAACCCTGTCTTCCATCAGCGGACCAAGCATATTGAGATTAGGCATCACTTTATACGAGATGCCAATGAGAAGAACTTGATTCAAGTGTTGAAGATTCACACCGATGACAATGTGGCTGATTTACTGACCAAGGCATTTGATGGACCAAGATTTGCGTATCTGGTAGTCCATATTGGGATGGTGAATCCCTCTTTCGTGAGTTGAGGGGAGGTATAAGCCTAAGGGGAGGCTTGTTGTTGTACACTTGTATTTTTTTAACTTTATCGTAGCTAGATATGGTGTTTTGTGGGATACTATTTTCTTGTGGTTGCAGGTAGTCAATACTGCTACTGGTAGTTATCCTTCCTGCTATCTGCTGATTGTTATTTATAGACGTAATTAATGTAATTAAGGATTGATAGTTATATCTCATTAATATAGGAATGAGATAAATTAGGAAGAGATTGATATTGATGTATATCTCTTACGAAATTTTAGTTTTCTTGTTGACCAATTTAGGGTTTCTTCTCTATAAAAGAAACCTTTAGCATTAGGGTTAGACATCGATTGTAAAAACACAAAATCAATTTATTATCAATAGAGAGATCCATAGAGGATCGTTATTCATAGTATTCTTCTTTATTGAATCGTTTAGTTTCCGCCTAAACATTTGATAGAGTCTCTCACGTATGTGCTTGTGATTACATAAGTACTATACATTCTCAAAGGCTAGAAGATCTATCTAGTTCAAGATCCTAACAGAAAATAAAAGAGACGAATGAAGAAAAAATACTTTATATAGTTGAGAGAAAATAGGTTTAATCAAGTTAAATCTTAGATTAATCTCTACCATTAGATTAAACCAAAATGGATGGTGGAGATTTGTCCCTCAGTATGTAGGTAGAAACTGGTATGCAAATGAAATTTTCCCTATAATTATAATTATAATTATTATTACTATTACTATTTTTATTATTTAATTATATTTAATAATTATTATTTATTTAAAATTAAATATAAATTAAAATTTTAAAACATATTTTTCATTC
>BQNB010087720.1:0-18455 GCA_026074375.1 Tanacetum coccineum | reverse complement strand
GGAGAAAAATGTGCTGATTAGTCACAAGCCGAGTGGGGAACAACGTAATGCTCCCCCTGAATCTATGAGGGTACGTGTGAGTGACAAGTATAAAAAATTTGAAAGATTTTGAGTTTAACGAGAAAACTCTTGAAAAACTTTATACTTGTCACTGAACACTTAACTATACACTACATACTTATAATAATGTACAAGATATTTTATACAAAAATAAGATGATATTGACCTGAGTATCAGAATGATGAAATCATTCAGTTCTCTGAATAAGTCTGTAGTCAACATCTCTTAGTCTTCCACCAACAAAGCTTTCGAGACTCCTGAATATTCTCCGAATCTTGAGTCTTCTCTCGATCACCTCCATAAAATCCTTACTCCTCCTTCGATCGTCCTCAGACCAAATTCATGTTGCCATGCCCGGATTGTACTCGTACAGCTTGAAGTCTTTAACCATGTGATCCAGCTTGTCCAGAATCCTATTCAATGTGCCATCACTGAACTTGTGCACCTCAGTCTCTCGCATCATCTTCTTCTGATCATTCCTGTCTCTGTAGATTACTGCCCTTGGCTTGCTGACTATGGTGTAGTCTTCTTTGAACAGAAAGTCAGAAGCATCCCAATCTGGTTGAGTGAGATTGAGTTTCGTCTGATAACTTTCAATCCCTAGCTGCAGATCTTCTACACGCTTTTTGATGACGATGTTCCTTATCCACAGGTTAACTGCGTTAAAGAGATGAAATTTGTCGTCCCTAGATAAATGATTGAGCTGACCTTGAAGATGAAGCAGGTACAAGTGTTCAAAATCATCCAGATGCATATTTTTGAAGTCAGTTTCTGAGATCTTGTATTCCATATAATCAGCTCTGCGAAGAACAATCTCTTTTAAGTAGGCATACCCGTATCTTTCAAGAGTCTTTAGATTGACTACACTAAGAATCCGCATGTGGGATCTGACTTTACTACGATCAGAGGGGGCACCGTGTCTTGTGATGTAGATTTCTTTACGCTTAAACCACCAGTGAGAGATACCGTACACAACACTGATGTGATACCCACGTTCACTCTCAATCCAGAGGGACGGAACTAGTTCCTTAAGTCCAAAGTCTAGATATTGAGCCTCTTTCAGCTTGGATATGGATAATGCCGACTTTTTGCCTTTGTCGCCTGACACCAGATACTCTAGATCCTTATTAAAGAAGAATTATGGCTGAATAGTTACCTGACCTGGTGGTCCTCCCAGGGGTAATGGTTTGCTTATATCTGGTACCAACCGATGGCCTTCAGGATTAACCAAATCAACTTGATCCGTAAGCATTCAGTGACATTTTTCCATCTAGAATTGCAGGGAAATGCTGTTCTCGTGAAATGCTTTGGCTACCTTGAATGTTAGGCCTTCCAAATCGGACTTGCTAAGTTTCTTCTTCCCAATTCTTTTGCAAAACCAAGTGATGAATGATCCCATATCACTAGTCTTTCGAAGTAACTTGTTTTCCTCGGGATCTTTATAGGATTTGGCGAGTGCATTTGCCCAGTTGTTCTCTGGTTCAGGTAGATCATTCGTAAGAATAGACCAGTCTAGTTCTGGAGTTGCTGGTCTGTCTTCCTCTGGAATAGGCTTCAACCATTCTGGCCTCTGCTTGATCTTTGGAAGATGGGCTGAATCAGTGTCCTCTGAATCAGATAGGTTTGCAGTATTTGGCATTGGTATGTCTTCGACTGGTTGTTCAACATGAGGACCGGACAATTGCTTGAAGGAGCTTGAAGGAGCTTCTCTAGTGTCAGTCGTCTTCTAGGCAGATGATTAAGGAGCTGGAGGCTGTGATGATCCTGAAGCACCAGAGTCATGTATTTTCTTTTTGCTGAGATCTGAATCTGGTGGAGGAGGATAAGGGTCTTGATCATCACGTCGTCTCTTGTGTGACTTGTCCTTTTTAGCAAGGAATTCGTCCCTTTGTGCCCGTTCCATAGATGCCTCAAGAGCTTCATAGAGAGCGACATGTTCTGGAAGTGATTTGTATGAACCACTCTCAAACATCCTTTGGTGAAGCATTTCTTTCATATCTTCTTCGGACAAGTCTTTGAAGCGATCTCTAAGGGGAGTTTGTAGAGCTACTTGTACAGCCTCTTTGACAGTTTCACGAAAAGTTTCATCAATCTAATGAGGCAGATCCCTAAGCTTCAAAGTGAAAACCCTGGATCCAAGATTCCGAGTCGTGTTATCAAGATTCTTGTTATTCTGCTCTAAATCAGAGAATTTCTTTTCAAGAGCTGTGACACGTTCAGCTAACTCCGATTCAGTTATGCTTTGTTGTTGTGGAGGAGGTGGAAGAGTTGTTGTTGTAGTCATTTTTGTTGCTGTAAAGATTGGTGCTTGAGTGGTAGATGATGCAGGTTTAGGAGGTGAAAGATCAATAACTGGTGTGGACAGTAGAGGAATTGAGGAAGACGCTTGATAAATTAGAACAATGACCATGGAGACCACTTCTGCTTCCACATTGAGTTTTTCCGGTTCATCTTCGATGGATTTGTCATTTATGAACTGATCCCCAGTAGTATATGCATCCTCCAGATTCTTCATTGAAGAGAGAGTCCCGGTTGAACTTAGTGGATCCTTTAGGATGACATGTTCATCAGCCGGAAACTTCAAACTTTCTTGAACCTTAGGGTACAAATTAGTCATAAATTCGTCATGTGTAGGCTTAGGGTCTGGTCCAGCAAGAGCCACACCGCTTTCTCTAGGGTCTGGTCCAGCCTGGTCTTCATCCATGAATACCTGCTCTAATAGAGGTCGAGACTCGTGAGTTTCACCAGGGTCTTATCCAGCCTGGTATTGATCAAGTTCAGTAGTCTTTTCCTCTAGATTCACCTGTTTATCTACATTTTCTCCTAGTTCTTCAGTAATCTGCAATATCTCAGTATCACCTCCATTGTTTGTCGTATCTGATTCAGCACATGTTTCAGCATCTGCAGGAGACGGTGAGTCACGAACAACATTGGCGGATGTGTCATCCTGTGGTTATGCAGAGGGTCCAGTTGATGCTTCTTTAGTAGCTAGAGTCCGCCTTTGGAATATAAATTGGTCCATGGTACTTCTCCTCTTTGGCATGTGCAGGGTTAACAGTGATTGGGCAGCTTGTTCTTCAGTAACAATAGCTTTACCCTTGCCTTCTATTACAGGGAGTGGTCGGGTGGCCTCTGCAACAGATTCTCGAATCGCCACACCTCCAACATATGCATGACCCGCTGCATGAAACGATTCCAGACTCATCTGAATGGGTCGTTAGACATCATATTCTTCACATTCACCTTGAAGTTCAGGTTCAGGTTCAGGTTGAGCTGGTTCTTCATCAGTTTCATTAACTAGCTGGAAAGAGCTCTTCACGTTATGAACTTTTGCAACTTTACCCTTGCTGGCCTTTTGTAGGGGTGTAGCCTTGGTTGACTTCTCTTTAACTGGCTTTGGCTTGGGTGGCTTAGTAGTAGAGGGCTTAGATGGTTTTTCCTTGGCAAGCTTAGGTTTTGATGCAGGTGATGGTTTGCTTGATTTCTCTGTAGCAGACTTTGACTTGGGTTGCTTGGCACTTGCAATCTTCTTCTTTCCTTCCTTTTCGGCTTTAACTTTCTGATCATGCTTTACGACCATTTCCAAATAAGCATTGTAGTACATTGCATTCCTGATATTGTTCGAGATCAGCTCGTTTGGAATTGGCATTCCAAAGACTTCATCTTCTTCGCCTTTGGGAACGAATTTGAGATTACCAAGTCTGAGATCTTCTTCAGCAAGATGAAATGGAGATGCTGATCTTTGGTGAATATTATTAGTTCTTCCCTAATGACAGATAATGAGCTTCCTGAACTGACAATAAGGAATAACATGAGCCTTGTCTTTCTTGCCCTTCTTAGTGCGACTGCCCAGATTGGCCTTATCAGTAAGAAAATTCTGGATAGCTTGTACAAATTCTTCCCACATAAGTTTAGCATAGTCAAAATTTGTACTTGTAATTATGACCCAAAGTATCTGAAGAACTGGGTATCTGAGCCTATCATGTTCAGAAGTCTTGCCTGTGAGATATTGGTTGATCATAGACAATATAGCTCTCCAGGGCTGATACAAGTTATTTACCGCCATTCTTAACACAAAGTGAATTACCTCTGTATACCCCAGCTCATTCACAAAGTCCATAATTGCATCACCCGACGGAGGAGACACAAATTGGTGAGCTTGATCAATAGGTGTTATCTCTAAAGCTTCCCTTAGAAGATTAACATCCAATACGAATCGGGTTTCATCAAGCTCAAAACTCTAAGCTCCAGTCTTTGCCTCATATGTAAGCGTGTTCCAGAATTGTTGAATGTAGATAGCTGGAACCAAGGCTGAGGCCGTGAATGCCTTGAAGAAGTTTGTGTTCTGTAGAATATCCACAAAGATCTAAAAGAATGGATTCTTTTGCTTCTTTTAAAGATCTAAAACATAGTTGCTCTTTCTATTGGGCACCCATGCAGCAAATGGAAGTATCTTATCATCAAATCTTGTAGGAGCAGGAGCGGGAACATTCTCATCAGGCATTTTGTTTGCATAAGGATATCAACAAAGACAGGCAGACATGACATATATTTTGATGTTAGATGAGAACATTGACATGCTTCGATTGATTATGGTGAGATTAAGTTGATGTTGGTCAAGGATATTCAATGAACACATACAAGCTAACAAGTCCTGAATGGGTGTTAACAAGGTAATTGTGCCTTTGGATTGGGCCTTGAGAGGATATTGGGACTAATGGGCCAAAACATTGAGGTTCTAGCCCAAACCGCTACCCACTAGACGCCAAACCGCTATGAGGAGAGTTAATCAAACCGCTGTGAAGGGAAATGATCAAACCGCTATGTAGCGGAATAATCAAACCGCCATGACCAAACAACTACGAATTATATATTTATTTTAATCAAACCACTATGACCAAACAACTACGAATATTATATTCATTTTAATCAAACCTCTATGACCAAACAGCTACGAATATTATATTCATTTTAATCAAACCGCTATGACCAAACAGCTACGAATATTATATTTATTTTAATCAAACCGCTACCAGTTACGAAAAATTCGAAATAGCGGTTTGGATTATTTTAATAATAAAAATAATCTTCATCAAACCGCTACTTCGTAGCGGTTTGCCTGCTTATAAAAATATATTGATTAATTATCAAACCGCTATCAGGCATATCTAAGCAAACCGCTATCAGGCAAATTACAACCAAACCGCTATCTAGAAAAACAGATCAAACCGCTATCAAGAATAGAATACCAACAGACAAAAAACTACATATTAAACCGCTATTAAGAACTAGCAAACAAGCACATTCGAATGCCATTTTGAACACTACGGGACATGCATATGTGGGTTCCAATACATTCCTACTTGATTCCATGAACACATACACACTCAACAGCAACAAACAACAACATTTGACTATTAAAAGTCAACATACACTCGAAAATCATCATATTAGACCATCAAGAGATTTAGGATCAAACTTGGACATTAAACTAACATCGTCTACTCCTAAACAACATATCCCAGCACTAAAAACACAATTCCAAACACTCTATGGTTTTTCGATCAAAAACGAACTTAAACTAGATCAAGGCATCAAAATGTGACTGATTTATCCTAATCTAGTAATGATCGAGTGTTCTCTACTCCTATGCGCACCTATCCCAATCACTAATTAACACGTATCCATAACATTTAAAGATTCGAATATAGACTTGGTCAAACCTAGTGATTGAAGCTATTTAAATGTGTTTTGAGTTGATCCCTTTCACCTAAGGAAACATCTAAATGTATTGAATAAAGTTTAAGAATTATCTTAGCAAAAAATCCAAAGGAAATCAAGAATTAAGAAAATCGTTCTAGGGTCGGTCGAGGAAAATATGATATCATCTACATATATTTGAACAAGAAGAATATGTTTGCCTGTTTTCCGAGTGAATAATATCGGGTCAATTGCACCCTTGGAAAACTTGTTGTCCAGAAGAAACCGTGACAAGGTGTCATACCACGCCCGAGGAGCCTGCTTTAAACCATACAAAGCCTTCTTTAGACGATAAACATGTGTCAGATGGTCTGGATCAACGAAACCCTCTGGTTGACTAACATATACTTCTTCCTTTAACTCGCCATTAAGGAATGCTATCTTGACATCCATTTGATAGATGGTCATGTTTTTACTGGCGGCATTAGCGATGAAGATTCTTATAGCCTCGATGCGTGCAACCGGTGCAAAGGATTCCTCAAAATCAATTCCCTCCTCTTGTCGATATCCCTTGGCCACCAACCTTGCCTTGTTTTTCAGAACATCACCGTACTCATCAAGCTTAACTTTGTAAATTCACTTGAGAGCTATAATCATGACACAGTCTGGTCGTGGTACTAATTCTCATACTTAAAGTCAATCAAATTCGTGAATCTCATCTTACATGGCTTGAAACCAACAATCTTTAGTTATGGCAGATTTAAAGTTGTTTGGTTTGACTTTTGACACTACAGAGTTATTGATGTGTCGTTGTGTGGTGTATATTTTATTGTTTCATGTTTTAAATTTAT
This sequence comes from Tanacetum coccineum, assembly GCA_026074375.1. Lineage (NCBI taxonomy): Eukaryota > Viridiplantae > Streptophyta > Magnoliopsida > Asterales > Asteraceae > Tanacetum > Tanacetum coccineum. The sequence goes on along the minus strand of BQNB010087720.1, from coordinate 11,844 downwards.
ATTTTGCCGACTAAACCAAAAATAACACTTTAACGGGCAGTGTACCCGATCGATAGTAGTTTCGTGGTAAGTAGGGTGTCGATCACTGAGAGCGAGGTTAAATCAATCAATTTCGTTAATATCTTGGTTATCTAATCTATGTTAATTCTATTCTAATCCTATGTTAAACCTATGTCAGTCTAAATCCTAATTCTAACAGGATAATGGGGGGTTTTTAGCCTGAGAGACTGGCACGGTTTGGTTGGTGACTACAATCAATTCAAGACACTGTTATCCATGCAAGCTAATAGACAAAAGATAAAAGAGCGGCCGAACCTTATATAAGAAAACTGTATTAACCATTATTAATCCGATTAGAACATTGGTTTGTTTATTAAGTGCTATGATTTCTTCTCTCGAGGTGGCATATCATTCTTAAGACTTAGACGTTACATCATCCTAAGACCTAGACACATTAATTCTATCATAATTAAAGCATCCACATAAAGTGTCCTTATTTGCTGATTATAATCTATCTTAGGGATTAAAGCAATGGTGATCTTGTTAAACCCTAGCTCATAGAGATTTTACCCACTTACCGCTTAATGAAAATCTATACACTAATAGTCCACTTATCCAACTATCTAATGGAATCACAACGTTATTTGTTGAATTATCTAGGTCTCATGTAAGCATATATCCTAGATACAAACAAGTAATGTATGTATATCCCGTGCAAACCCCATTTGTGAAAATAGTGTTTGAAAATGGTTATAGTCCAGACAAAAACTTTTGACCTGGTTCTCTATAACCTTGGCTCTGATACCAATCTGTAACACCCCCAAATCTGGGTAGCAGCAGAATGTTGAATATCCGAGGGCGTTACTTCATAGATCAATAGCACAAGATATGAGAACGACCACTAAATGTGTCGTTTGAAAAAGATACATTGGATTAACAAAATACTTGTTTGTTACATAAGCCCATGGCTTCAAATTGTTCAACAATATAAATAAAGATTCCGGTTTATAACAATTGTCCCCAAAATGTAATAAGACCCCAAATCTTTGATATGACTCTTCAATTATTGACTTCCAATGTATCACTGCACCTCGTGCCTTATTGACCTGAGAAAACATGCTTAAAACGTCAACATAAAGTTGATGAATTCATAGGTTTATGTATGCAAAACTGTAGGACCGCAAAATTCCCAGTGTATGATTGAGCAACAGATGCAAACATCATAAAAAGTGATTACGTTTTCCTAAGCTCATGACACTGAAGCTCGACATGTATGAATGCAATAAATTACCAATAATTCCCATGAATGATGTTCTAACCCGAAACATCCCAAATCCGACATGTTATAACGTTCGTCCCCGGTGATAGCTAGTCACCCGAACGGGGATGTCAGTCCCAAATAGATCTACTCATAACATTCGCGCTTACATTCCAGTAATTGACAGTTCATGATAAAAGGGCTCAGTGGGTTATCGCTACTTAGGCAAACACGAAATCATTGTATAAAATGTACACTTGCGTCCAATTTGTAAAACAAGCATGTTCTCACCCCAAAGATGTAAATTATTTAAATAATTATAAAACATGGGGCTATGAACTCACCTTAGTAAATAGTCCTCTAGAAATGATAATATATATCCAAGCACGGCAAATGAATCACACCGTCAAATACCTAAGTAAATACGGTCAGTCTTAGTCTATAAGTCTCGGCTAAAGACTCAATGTATAAACTCCAATAATTTGCTAGTTATATATACTGTTATCACTTGTGTGGTGGTGTACATGTTTAATGTATTTAAAATTACTTCTTGTTTCTTGGGAAACATACATGCGTTGTTAATAAATATTCATATTTATTAAGTCGTGTTTTAATCCTATATAGTATCCGAATTGTAATTCGTCCGTTTCGCTAGTGTTTATATAATCACTTTGTTTATAAAATACCCTTAGTTTTTATATAATTACAAAACAGCCCCTAGGTTTATAAAATATATTCTATTTTACAATTTAACCCTCAAGTTTCAAAGTTTACATATTTAGTCCCTCAACTTTGTAAAAATCGCATTTTAAGTCCATTTAAGGTCTAACAAGTGGCAACAAGTTTTATTAAGCTCCAATAAGCAAAGCCAACTGTTTTGGCTTATAAATAAGCTCGGATGAGCTTATTTAAGCTTATTGGGCTTATTGGGCCCGTTAAGGCCCATCAAGCTATTTAATGGTCCAATTAAGATTTTAAAGGTACAAAAGCACTTGTTAAGCTTATTTAAGTTACACAAATCAGTTAGGTTGAAAATAAGCTCGGGAGAGCTTATAGGAGCTTATTCGAGCTTGTTGGGCTTCGTGAGCCCAATAACTCAAACCCGAATATTATCAAAGGGTCCCTTGAGTGTTTCTAGTTTATTTTCTAGCCTTATAAGCATGTTAGAGTCTGTTTTGCTTGGTCAGCTTATCAAATAAGCAATAAGCTCTCGTTATTGGGCTGTTAGGCCCATTAAGGGTCCGAATAGGTTTTTGAGTGGTTTGACTTGACCCATTAGGGTCCATTAGCCTTACTTAGGTCTATTAAGCCCATTAAGCTTATATAGGTTTACCAATAAGCCATTTTAAATAAGATGTTTTAAGCTTATTGTGAGCTTATGGCTCGAGTTGGACTCGTTAATGGGCTAGTAAGCCCATTAAGTGTTCGGCTAGCTTTTTATAAGTGTTTTAGGGTTCATGCGAATCACATAAGCATCTCTAGTTCATTAATAAGCTCGTAGAGCTTATTTATAAGCCGTAGGCTCATGGGTCGTGGCCTGTTGGGCCTTTTAGTGGGCTGTTGGGTCTAATAAGACCCGAACATAATCCCCTTGGTTTACTAGTGTAGTTCTAGGGCTTCAAATCCTTTGTTAAGATCTAGTTAACATTTATTAATCATTATTAATCACATGCATTCATTTAAATAGTTAGTTAATGCTTTCCCAAGCCAAGTCTTGCGTTTTCATTCAAGTGTTTACGTATAGAATTTGCGTGACCAAGTAAAACGAACCCATGATCACCATGATCCGTATTCGTGTATTTCAAATGATTGTTTAAAGCTTAACTTGATATTTTATCATGTTTTATACATGTTTGCACCATACAAGGACTCATATACTTAATATACGTGCGTAAACCATGCATTGGTCGAACCATGCATGTTCGTGCCCACGTTAACCTTGTAACACACAAGGTAACGTGACTCTTTCCATCTAGACATGCTAAAATGACTAGAATATAAATAGATAGGAGTTTAGTTTGACTTACAATAGTCCTTGGCTCTTGGTTTTGGATTGAGAGGCAAACCCGATGTGTTTACACTTAAAACGTATACAACCCTAAGCTTTCAAAACTTGTATACCCAATCCTAGCTCGTGCTTTCCTCTTGATATCTTTATAAGCGAACTTAAATGCTACCTTGAATCCTTAGGTTAATGTGGGCCGTGTTTGGGTCCGGTTGTGTGTATGTCGAATGAAACAAAGAGAAAGGAAGTTGGTTTATCTTTGAGAGAGAGAGTTTAAGTGTTTAGGAAATGTATCAAATGAACTAGTGAGTGTGTATTTATAGGCAAATGAACTAGTTAGGTTTCTTTAACCCCTCAACTAAACCAAACGAGCCCTAGATAGTGGTATTGGGGATTTCTAGTTAACTACACATGATTTTCTTGCTAAACCACTTAGTACAATTCTTAATTGCAAGATGATGGTACATGATCTTCCAAGATTACAAAATCTTATGATTTGTGTGCTTGTTCCTTGGTTAACTGCGGTCAAAGGGATCAAAGGAAAGAAAATGGGTATTAACCATTGGGTAACTAGCTAGTAAGAGACCATTAGGACAAGTTTTAATTAGTTAGATGAAGTACTAGTACTTTTAAGGATCATGACAAGATTTTCTAGCTAGCTAATCACATGGGACAAATTATATGTGGGTTTAACTTACCCCTATTCGGCCTTGGTGGTATATGAACATACTAATTGTACAAATTTTGTGTTTATGGAGTAAAAGTGGGTATTGGTTTGAGTCTAGGTAAGTCTAGGTATTTCCGGGGTGTGTCCAAATGTATTTTATTGTGAAACGTAAACCTTTTACGTGATCAATAAAAATAAAACACGCAAAGTTTATAATTATCTTTTTAATAATTATATATTACTTAGTTGATGTAAACCTTAATTTATTTGATGACCGTTTACATTAAATGATTATTTCTAGTCTACGCGGTTTAGCTTAAAAGTAAATATTAAAAGTAAACGCGTATTGGACTAAAATAAATAGTGACGAATAATAGGAGTCGTAAAATGACATAAAATTGAGAAATATTACAAAAAACCCTTTTAAACTTCAAATTTAAGACATGAATAAATTTTCAACCATGTAATTGACAGCCATGTAATTAGCCATGTAATTGACAAAGAATAGTTTCCATTTATTTTCACTCATGTAATTGACAGACCATAGTTTTCATCTAGCCATGATTCTTACAGCAGGTTGTATACTTTCCATAATTTCTTTTTGTGTCAATCCTTAATTTCTTTTTCCGTTTCAACATTAATTTTTTAAAGATGGTCAATCATCAATCAATCAACCTAGCTCATTCAAAAGATGATCAATCATGATATGCGAGTTAAAAAGGTTTCCAGTTTTGAGTCAATCATCAATCAATCAACCTAACTCGTTCTAATAAAGGTTTCCAGCGTAATGTAGCATTTAATTTTTCAGTTTTAAGTTTTCAGTTTTAAGCATTTGGGGCAAAATGCTTTATATGTAGTATAGATATAGATAGATATCTATTTTCATATAGCTTTATTCATTTTTAGTGTCGTTGAAACCGGTACTTTGCGTGAACACCATGCTAATAAGTCATAATGATTCTATTAGCAAAAAATTCCTTCATAAAAGCATCAAAAGCTAATCTTCTTTTTGTTATGATCATACTTACAATCAAAACATCTGATTGTTGATTAATAGTCTTATAATTCTTTTATACAATAACTGATAAATTTCTTTTTTTCCAGTCATTGTTACAACATAAATTAAACCTATAAAATAAAAGTTTGAACCATTAATATCTTCACGTTTCTCTACAATGTTGATTCGAGTTCAAAAACTATTTTCTAGTTTGCACGAAATGAAGCTTGAAACTTCGTAGAATTCATTGGATTATATGAAATCAGAAAGTTATTAGAGTTATGCTATATTAAGATATACTTTTAGGAATGATTTGAATAAGAAGTAAAATAAAAGATTGAAGTTTTCAACACATTCCTATTCCTATAATATATACATGTTGAAACGCTTAATTTTTTTTATATAATCTCATCTCAAAATACACCAAGGGTGTGTTTAGTTGGGGGGAAAACACCCTTGTTTTTACAAAATGTTATGTCGAAAACAAGAAAAACAGGGATCACGTTCAAATCATTGTTTTCCACAAAATTCTCTACAAAACACAAAACATTCATTTCCCAACTTAACTAGTATCACATGAACGCGTTTTCTATGTTTTGTGGAAAATAAATCTCCTTATTTTTTTACAAATCTAATAACACAAAACTAAGAATTTTTTTCTCCAACTAAACGCAACCTAAATCTTTGCATAAAATAGGTCACGCTTTGATTTGTATATTCAAATTGTACTTTCCAAAAGTAAAACGCTCAAAACTATAACAAGAGTGATGAAAATTGAAGTAAATCAAAGTCAAACTAATTAGAGTAAAAGAATCAAAACATAAGAAGAACGGGGTGGAGAAATTGATTATAAATTGATCATTTAATAGAAGGGATGGGTCAAACTTTTTTGAAATTGAAAGAATAAATAAATTGATAACAAATTAGGGAGATACTGATGCGTTTTTTTTTCTTTCTGTGTTTTTGACTTTTTCTAAAAGAAAGGCAGTTTTAGTCGATGTTTTAAAACCCGATTTTTAAATTGACTCGGTTTAATAGCTGGTTTATCGGATCACCGGTTCAACTGATTGAACCGCCGGGTCAAACCGACTCTATATATATATATTTTTTTCTTCATATATTTGATATATATAGTGTTTTATGGTATTATAATTTATCTTACATTCAATTGAACGTATGCAAAATATCGAGTATTTGATGATAAACTTTAATTTCTAAGTTTTACGTCTATAAAATTATAAGAGAGATTTGCAAAAACAACCAACTTATGATTTTAAGTTATAATAAACTAGAATAAGACAATATTAGTTAGTGTTTAAAATTAGTCTTTAACTCTATTTTAACTAATATTAGTCATCATTACTTTAAATTATTAATTAAACTTAGAAAGGTTTATGAAAAAAAACTTTTGTTAGATTTTTAAAAAAAGTCATGACCCGACCGGTTTAATCAAACCGAGTCAACTAGGGTCAACGAAAAACCGACGGTTCAAATCGGTTCTCAAACAAACAAAAACCCGATCACATCCGGACCGGTCTCTGAGCCGGTTCACGGTTCAACTGGCCGGGTCAACCGGGTTTTCAAACGTTGGTTTAGTGATGATGTTTGCCACGTGTTAAAAGGAGATGCAATATTATTTTTAGAAAAAAGTTTATATGGTTTATAAAAATTATGCATCTGATCATATTTGGTCCTGTTTTCATCACTGCCGTCACTGATAACGAGCTTATTATACCTAATCTAAGAGCATTCACAACGCTCAAATCTTTAAATACTTTTAACTTTTCACAACACATCTTTTCATTATATACATATACTATGATTGGAAAGAAACGCTGCCGTTTTGGCATGCGTGCTACAGTGCTCGGCCCAATGGGCTCCCACTTTAGGCCGGCCCATTTGACACCTTTTTTTTTGTTTTTGTTTTTCTTTAATTAGGCAACTTTAAAAAAATAAAATTGCTCGGCATAAAATAAGAAATAAAATTACAAAAGTACTTATTTACTAAGATCAAAAAATATCCGCGACATGAGACCAAACACATAAGCCCATATAAAAAAAAATAAACTATTAAACATGAGACCGAAAAAATAAACCCGCACAAAATAATATATAAAAAAATTGCTCGGCACAAAATAGGAAACAAAATTAGAAAAGTACTTATTTACTCAGATCAAAAAATATCCGCGACATGAGACCAAACACATAAGCTCATATAAAAAAAGCAAGCAATTAAACATGGAGACCGAAAAAATAAATACGCACAAAATAATATAAAAAAAATTGCTCGGCACAAAATAGGAAAAAATAATACAAAAAATGTTTATTTGACTCAAAAAAATACCTACGAATGACGCTCTAACACATTAGCCCGTATAAAAAATTAATATTTCAACTATTGAGACGGAAAAATAAACCGCACAAAATAATATAAATTAAAAAAACTTAACGCCTCAACATCAATTACGCCGCATCAACGCGCGAGCAATCATGCTTAACACATATTTACCCAAATCTCATAAAAAAAAACCCAAATAGCAAAAAAAAAAAAAAAACTCTTTAAACATAAGACCCAACAAATAAGCCAATATAAGAAAAAAAACAAAGTATCAAACATAAGACCGAAAAAATAAACCAACATAAAAAAAATTAACGCCTCGTAGCATCGCCAGGGACAATGACGCTTGTTATTACAAAAATTAAATGACTTTCTAGAAATAGTAAAAAACAAGCTTGAACATTGTGATGGTCTAGTAAACAATCTCAAACACCCCATAAGCATAGCCCAAAACCAAACCGACCCGATACGAACGCTATAAATAGAGGAAAGAAACGCAGACTTTTTTATATTCTTTTCATCATCACGTCTTCCCTTCAACTCATTCATTCGACTGCTAATTAATTAATTACTTTAGGTAAATTCTTTATGTTTTTAACGCATCTTTTATAATCACTTTTATTATTATTATACTATTTTAATCACTTTCCTGTTATGGGTTTTATTGCTATTAGGGTTTAATGATTTTTTATAAAGTAAAGTGGTTTGATTTATGATTTTTAATGGATTTTATTTGTGGGTTTTTAGTATATCGGTGTTTGGTTTAAGTAGCTGGTTTTAATTTGTTTAGGGTTTAGTGATTAGGGTTTTGTGGGTTATAGTTAGGGTTAGGGTTTGATGATATTGATTTTGGGGAAAGTTAATGTTTTTTTCATTAGGGTTATGTGATTATAAGTTATTTGTGAATGGGGTTATGTTACTTTGGTTAGAGGCAGCCGGCTTATTGCTTATTTGGTATTGGGCATATGTTTCGTAAGCTCACCTTTTGTGGCTTATATTGAAACTTTTCGTCATAATGAGCTTATATAAGCCGAGAAGTTTCAAAAAATGCCTAAAAAATGACCTTATGAAATATAAGCCCAAAACCAAATAAGCCATAAGCTGAAACAAACACCTATTTTCGGTTTAGATACTGCTTTTCAGCATCTTAGTTATTTTCCCCTATGTTAGTTGATTTTTGGTTGATATTTGTGTATTTTGTTTAATGTTATGCAGTGCGATTTGTAATGCTTGCTTTACTTAGCACGTTACACAGGGTTGTGTAAAAAAGTATACTTTTTCATGGGGTTGTCTCATTATGGGTTATCTTACTAAACTTTATTGGTTAAGTTACTTACCATTCGTTTACTTTGGTTATAGGAGATTTTGATGCGGTTTGTGTTAGTTTTTGACGAGTTATTGTCAGATTTTTACTTGTTTGTCCGTTGTGTTATGGTTGATAATTATGTTTTTGTTTTGTTTTACGCAGTGTAATATGTATTCGTTGCTTTACTAGGCACGTTACAAAGGGTTTCGTTATAGTTGATAAAATGGTGAAGGCTAAAACTTATAAGCGATTTTATGCGGTTTCTGTTAGAATTTGACGAGTTATTGTCGAATTTAGAGTATCTTTTAGGATTGACTACATAGGTATGTCTCAGTATTTCAACTGTTTTTCTGATATATTATTCTTGTTTTGTTTGGTATTAATGTATCTTTTTGTATGTATGCAGTGTAATCCGTATACGTTGCTTTACTTAGCACGTTACGAAGGGTTTTGTGAGAGTTGATAAAATGGTGAAGGTTATATTACCGGGGTCTAAGAAGAGGCCCGGGGAGCCCTTAGAGGGTGGACATCAGAAGAAGCAAAAAATGGATAATGGTGTTAGAACCGAGTGTGGGAAGATTCTAAGAACGTTAATGACACATAGGTATGGGGGAGTTTTTAACCAGCCTGTGGATCCTGTCCAACTCGGGATTCCTGATTATTTTGATGTTATCTCTCATCCAATGGATTTTGGGACGATAAGTAAGAAGTTGGAAAAAGATGTCTATTCTTCCGAAGAAGCGTTTGCTGCGGATATAAGACTCACGTTTGCTAATGCCATGCGTTATAACCCTCCTTCGAATTTTGCTCATAAGATGGCAAAAGAGTTGAAGGATCTTTTTGAGAGAATGTGGAAATTGTTTGAGGCGAAGCTGGTAAAACTGAGAAAAAGTGTTGCAGAACAGGGGAAGTTAAAGAAGAAACCCTTAGACACGAGCAAGATTGCCAATAGTTTACCGGCCAAAACCTTAGAAAGAAACACCGTTAAAAAACCAACTCCTTCACTTATTTTAAAATTCAAGAAAGCCGAAGATACAAGCACAATTACAACTTGCTCTGTCAGTAAGCCCTTGGTATCTAGAGAAGAAAAGATTAACCTTAAAAGGGAGCTTATATCAGCTGTAAGAGGTGATTGGACCGGACCTTTACGTTGGTTTTTAAGAAAACATGGTTTGCTCAACCAGAACAGAGAGAAGATTGAGACTACTTTTAATTCGTTTAGCGATGATACTTTGTTGGAGTTGAGTAGAGCATTAAAAGGTTCATTTGGTGCAAGTACTGAAAAGGTATTTTTTTGCTACCTTATGCTTGTATGTTGATTGTGTAATTTTTAGAAAATATGGTTTGACGCGAGTGTTGCATATTGTGCAGGGAAAGGTGGATCCTGGAAACACACAGCAGACGATGGAAATAACAGAGAGAAAGAAACTTGAAGGTGAAATTGTAATACCTTGTTATAGTAGGCGAAAGTTAAATTATAGGGTTAGATTTGGGAACAAAGTTGAATTCTGGTCAATAATTACCTACTGATTTTGAATAACTTTTTTCTTTACAGAAAAGTCAAATATTGAATCACGAATCAGAGCTGCTCGAGCTGCTAAAGAAGCATTGCTTGAAAGTGCAAAGTCTGATTTGCAATTGAGACGCGATAAAGAAAGAGAAAAAGTAGAAAAGGTTTGGTTTTTACCGACCGCTTATTCTATTGAAACCATACACATGCATCGGTTTATTTTATTATTCTGTTATTCTGTGTTCAGATGGAAAGAACAGTAATAATTGGCGACAATTTGACTTTTCTGAGAGAGCTTGAGAAGCTGTGCCAATATTCAGGGATAAAAAACCCGTTGGAGAGAATCGGGTTGCGTTTGAAGGAAGAGTACTATTATGGGTACGAATATTCAGATGATGATAATGGTATTATCTCTGATGAGCTAGAAGATGGTGAGATCTTTTGACTATAAACTGCTCTGCAGTTACTAGTAGAGTTCTATTGCTGTGAACTGAATTAGTAGAGTTTTGTATTTGAAGTGTAAATGACCATTTTTTTTGGCCGGGATTACATGATGATGTTTTTGGTGGTACTTGTACGTTAAATCGTGTAAATATATAATTATGAAGGGACTCTTATTAGACCATAGCAGTTGAGCGTTTTATGTTCTCTCAATTATCAATCCCTTCTATAATCTGGCTTTGCACATTAGTGTTGGGTTATGTTTCTGTCATGTAGAAGTGTCTACTTGTTTAGTGCGGAATGACTGTAGCTTGCAATGGTCAGTTGATTAGTATGTTGGGTCTTCATAACTGAGCCTAAAGATGTGGTTAAAGCGATTCAATTTCAAGAACAAGTTCAATTTTGGAACACAGTGGCAAAGTACTGTGACTGAGGTGATTTTTCTCAGTTTGGGTGAACTTGTTTACTAGTAGAATATCTTGGGTCATGCCTTTTTCATTGCATAGCTGTTTAGCTAATTCTCGTATATGTTATGCTCAACTCTCTCTCCATGTTTGTCCGCAACGTGGCATGGCCTGACTGTCAAAACCAAAAGAGACAAACATTATAGTTTTGGCTCTCCCCTGTGCTTCTGAAACTTTTTACTTTGTATTATCTTCAAATCGAGCTTAAGTATATTGAGGAAGAGTCTTAATCGATCAAGCTTAATATCATACTTTTAATCTTGATAAACATTAAAGCAATTTCGGTAAAATTCATAAGGGGTAAATTTTCATAATTGTAAGTTGACATGTGGGATCGTTTGGGCCCGATTGATATGGGCCAGATCCAACTGATAAACCTTGTTATAGGCCCTGGCTCTGTTCCTTAGCCCAATACCTAACTGATTAATGATAATCTAAATTTAAAAGTTAAAACTTAAAAGAATGTCTCACTAGGGTTAACCATGGGCCTAGCTCAGAAATTCATTTTTTGAGGGGAAAATAACAGCATTTCATTATTAAGCTGAATTCTGTTATTATTTCCCACTAGTGAGAGAAACATAATTCTAAAGACAGAGTGATGGTGGAAGAGGTAGGCAAATCTGATGATCATAGGACAAAAAATGCCAATAAACACAGTGGCGTTCGATCCGACAGTGAAGAGGAAGAACGACCAAAAGAAGCCGTAGAGAATGTGGTTTCGAGAGACATACAACGACATCCTCTTGAGCACTCATGGACATTCTGGTTCGACAATCCATCTGCTAAGTCTAAGCAGGTCGCATGGGGTAGCTCGATCCGTCCTATTTACACTTTCTCTACCATTGAAGATTTCTGGAG
>BQNB010087719.1:0-27850 GCA_026074375.1 Tanacetum coccineum | reverse complement strand
GAAAATAAAGAAAAACTAATGATTTTACAAGTATAACTTTTGTTGCATAGAAAATTATTTTCTGTGTGAGGGCATTTAAGTCATTTTATTAATAATAAGTTTCCTTATTTACTCTCTCTAAATCATCTCACTTTTAAGAATAAGATTTTGGAGAGAAAGTGAACCAAATTTCCTATCTATCTCTCTTCTCTTCTGTCCTTAATAGACTCTGGAACATGAATTTATTTTGATTTCTTCCCACTTCTTTTCTCTTCTTTCAAAAAGATAACTCGAGAACACATCGTAAGTGAAAAAGAAAACCCCTTAAGTTGATAATGAAATTAATTGTAAAGAATAAAAACTGACATGACGCTGAAATGCTGATAGTAAATACGGTCCTCAGGTCTCCTTATTACATTTGGTCTTACTCAATATTAGCGAAACATCAAAAAAATAAATAATAAAATATTAAATGATTATATTGCTACGATAAAAAAAGAAATGTTAAACTTACACAATTTTTATAAAAAAAAATTCAAACACACATATGGCAAGTGATTTATACTAATGAAATTATATTAAGTATTTTTTTTTCTTGTTTTCACTCAGAATAATTAAGTTACATATATTTATGTGAATTTTTCTTTTAAATTTTTTTTGTAAATGTTTTGAAAAAAACTCCAAAATAAGTAGACTATTAATCCAAGACACAAATTTCACAAATCCAAATTTATCCGATTGTACTTGACCAAACACCTCAAAAACCAAACTAAAAAAAACACCAACCTCAAACACGTGCACACTCACAATAAGCCACTTCCAATATTTACACCCCCACCCCTCCCCCACATTATATAAAATATAAAAAAACATCATTTCCAGATCACCACCGGACTTAATCAACAAACATTTCCTCCTAGGGTTCCTTCCGGCGACTTTATAAATTTATAAAAAAAAATGGCATCGGAAGATGTGGTAGGAAAGACAAGTGCAACGATCGCGAATATAGCAGAAGAAGCTAAAATAGCAGCCTCTGAAAATGTTAAGGCTCCCAGTCGTCAGACTTTGCTTGGGATTTCTAAATCTCTTGTTGCTGGTGGTGTTGCTGGTGGAGTGTAAGTCCTTTTTATTTTTATCATTTCTTGTTTTGTGGCTTCATTTATTTAGGACTCATGTTATTAAATTTGTTTTTAATTCCTATTTATTACTTTGATTTGATGATAAATTTGTCTTTTTATAATTAAATAGCCTGAAATATATTAGAAATCAGTGTTAAATTATTTGAATTTAGTTGTTTCACGGTTACATGTATTAAGGGGTGTTTGTTTCGGTATATAAGCTTTTTACTACTACATAACAAACTTATATAAGCCGAAACATTTCAAATAAGCTAACAAAAAGTGAGCTTATGAAACATAAGCCCAAAAACCAAATAAGCCATAAGCCAGCTATATAAGCCGAAACAAACACCCAAATGAATCGTGTATCTATATTACGAAATATTGTGTTTTTCATAAGTGTTGCTTTTTAATTGATTACTCTGTATTTTTTCTTGTTGTATACTCATTTTGTTTATGTGTGCGTTTCTTTATGTGATTATAGATGCATTTTGTGGCTTATTTTGAAAAGTTTTAAAATAAGCCGAAAAGTTTCAAAATAAGCAACAAAAAGTGAGTTTATGAAATATAAGCCCAAAACCAAATAAGTCATAAGCCAGCTATACAAGCCGAAACAAACACCCCCTAAATAATTTATTTTTATACCTCAAGTGCTGAAATATCGATATTTTAATAAATGTTGCATTTACTATCGTTGTTATTAACTGATTTGTGTTTGTTTATTGGTTTAAGGATGCATTTTTTTTAAATTAGTGGTTTTTAATTGAATGCGTTGTGAATTAGTTGATTTGTGGTTACATTTAAGTGTTGATATGTTGATAATTTGATAAAACCAAATAGGTGAAACACTGTGATTATAATGAATGCTGATCTTTTATTGATTGATATTGTTTGCTGGTTTTGTTTGTATTTGTTATTTGATCATCGATGCATGAAGTTAGTAATGTTTATCCGAGTGACTCATGAATTAGTGTTGAATTGCTGCTGTTGCCTGGTTATTTGTACAGCTGAATAGGTGAAATATTTTGATCGTAGTGATCGATTGTTGTCGCTATTATTTACTGATATTGTTTGTGTTTTTGTTAGTGTTAAAATATTTGGATTATTGATCCATTTTGTTAGAAGTTAATGACTTTTATTTAAATGGTTCATATTCAGCTGAAATTTTGTGATTTTAATGAACGTTGGTTTTACTTGAACTTTATTGCTGTTGTTATTTACTTGATTATGGATGCATCTTGTTAGAAATTAGCGATTGGATTTTGTTTGAATGATTCACGTATGTTTTGTGCTTGACATATGTTAATGTTGAATCGTTCAAAAGTTGTGTGTAAATGACGGGGTCTTGTGATTATTATATAAAAGAAAGAAATTTAAGTCAAAGATGACTGGCTTGATGTTGAAAATTTAAGTATATGAATAGTGAAAAGAAGGTATCAACTTTAAGTGGTTGGTGTTATTGCTAAATTTAGCCTATATATCAGTTCTCACCATGGTTTTATTATTATATGATCCGTGAGATGCCGGTGATTTTTTTTAGCTTCTGAAAAGGTTCCGTATGTGTTTCTCGTCCGTGCAAATATTTTAAATAGACTGGTGGATTATATGCGGGAAGAAGTATGAAAACGTGGTTATTATGCTTTTGGAATATATGGTTGCTTTTTTTTGTCTTTTAAAGTATTATTCCATGGGATAACTATTAGAACTACTTCTACTTTATGCTTTACAATATTTTCAAAAAATGAAAAAGCTCTTTGAAAAAGTAGTGTTGGAGAGATGAGGTTAATATGGATCTAGGAGGTAGAATACATAGAAACACATGCGCTGGATGGATTAAACGTGATTACAATGTAAAATGCAGGGATGATCGGTAAAATATAGTTTGGACACATTTAGGGTATGTTTGGCAAAAGTAACTGTTGCTGAAACTGGAGATGGAGCTGTAGATGGAGATGGTGATGGAGATTATGAAAAGAGATTATTTTTATAAGCTGCATGAAGTAGCATTTGGTTTTAAGAGATTATGGAAGATTATTTTTTTTATAATCTCTTATAATTTTGTCTACCAAACAAAGCTTATATTTTAAGTAGCTTATTTTTTTTTAAAAATAAGCATAATCTCTTGACAATCTGGTGTACCAAACATGCCCTTAGACTGGACATTTTTATTCTTGATAAGACTAGTGATGATGAGAATACTAAAAGAACTGTTGTACCCAAAATTAAATTAAATTTCTGGCTTGCATGTATAACATTTCTTGTCTTTCTTGTATGTTTTGATTCTAAATATTGATATCAGTTCCGGATTTTAGTTAAGCATTGTTTTTGCCTCTTCTTATGTGGTTACTCTATTTGCAGATCACGTACCGCTGTTGCTCCTCTGGAACGACTGAAAATTCTGCTTCAGGTGTATCTTCTGTGTAAATGATAGACTTTAGTATTTTGTTTGCACTTGCTTTATGTTTAACATAGTGAATTCAGTGCCTATTATTTATCTTAAAATAAATTTGATTACCTCATCTCTAAGTAGAGTGCTGTTAAAGATTTAGGTACATCCAGAAATTCTTCTATCTATGCTGTTTTGGCATTTTTGTCTGATTGTAATGATGGCACCTTTTGCCTTAGGTCTTGCTTTATTTAGTTGTCAAAGTTAGAGTGGACAGTGGACTAAATAACACGCCTTCTAGAAAAGGAAAAAAAGAGCAAGAAGTGGTAAGAGCACAAGGTACAGTGCTGAGCCGTCGTGCTCAAGCCGTGGAAAAAGTGGTGCCACATCACCACTTTTCCCATAGCACCAAACCCCACCATAACACCAAAAACAGGCTCCCTGGTTAACACCAAAATTTCTGGTGGTATGGTGACCCCACATTTCTAAAAAAGTAAAAAAAAAAAAAATTAATGCACGATGGCGCCAGAACACGAAAACGCGAGACACGGTGCAGTGTCTCGCGTTTTCGTGCTGCGTTTTCCGGGACCATCTCGGCTGGCTATATCGGCGCCAAGCACGAAAACGCCACTTCTGTTGTGGTCTTGGCGTTTTCGTGTGGCGTTTTCGCCCAAAGTGCCAAAAAAAAGCACCTTACCATGTGCTCAAACAGTCCAAGAATAAGGATAATAATGAATAATGGACAGTTGTAGAGCTATATGATTATAATGCAAGGTAATAACCTTGTACATGAAACATGTAGCAAAAAATTGTTTTTATTTATCTGTAGGCTTTAGCCTGCATATGATCGAGTTACATAAGCTAAAGAGTTCACACCAGAGAAAAAAGACGAGTACATGTGGTTCCTCTGCTCTTTTTCTAGTTAGCAAATGCTGTGCCATTAGAGAGTTAACACTTTTGGATCTTTGTGATGAACGTGCTCTTTTGGCACAAACCATGCACTCAGTTATCCTTTTTGTTACTTCTTCACTTACTACAATGTCTTTTTCCAATGGCATTACGCAAACAGAACTTGAGAATATAAATAATTAAGACTGACAATTAGGGTAATCTGCATTAAAAGTTTATTGCATCTGTATTTATGCCTTATATCTAGATAGATATGCTTAACTAGGCTTTGTGACCTCTTCACTGTTGTTTCGACAACAAGTGACGACGCTAAACACTTAATTGGTAATAAAGCCAAACCAAAGCTATACAATGATGAATCTGGTTTTTTGCCGATTTTTCAATTTTCGCATCTTACCCCCAACCTGTTACATATGAGTATAACATGCCAATACCTAACATTATTGATTTTGTACAGGTTCAAAATCCGCATGCCATCAAATATAATGGAACTATCCAGGGACTGAAATATATATGGAGAACAGAGGGTTTCCGTGGAATGTTTAAAGGAAATGGTACCAATTGTGCTCGCATTGTCCCAAACTCTGCTGTCAAGTTCTTTAGCTATGAAGAGGCTTCTAAGTAAGCTACTTGCTTTTCTAGTTTATATTACTGCTATACTTCCTGTGGCTGAATTTACCTTTCTTAGTGTGAAGTATTTTAAGATATGTGTTTTAAAATTCTATCTTTTTTGCACAAACAGGGGAATTCTGTGGCTCTACCGGCAGCAACCGGGAAATGGTATGTCAAGGCATTCTCATCTTATTTTGTGAAATCATACTATTGAGTCAGTATCATTTACACATTAAACTACTCAATAGCCGATGTGTACACACGTCACATAAAGACAGTGTTGAAGTAAAATAAAATAATCATCAATTCCTCAAAAAAGTTGAAAGTTTCCACAGAAGAATGTAGTTCATAATTTTTTTTTGCGGATTGATGGGTAATTTGGTATAAACACAGCTTTTTGCTAATTCTATCAAAACCCATGTATATTTTGGCTATTTTGATCGTTTTCCTTCTTTAAAAACTTATATCTACACACATCTTGATAATATCGACCATGAATAAGTGATTTTTATGATTATTGCAGCAATAATGTTTTATCTTTTATTTCAGAGGATGCTGAACTGACCCCTCTCTTACGCCTCGGAGCCGGTGCTTGTGCTGGAATAATTGCCATGTCAGCTACCTATCCGATGGATCTGGTTCGAGGTCGGATCACTGTCCAGGTATATTTTATCATTTTCCAATACTGTGTTCTAGCTCAGTGGTTTTGCAAGTACTTCTATGTAATATGTTGTAGGCTTTAGACTTTAATACGTAAATTGTTCATTTGGCAGACTGAGAAATCTGGCAGTCAGTACAGAGGAATTGCACATGCTCTTAGGACAGTACTCCGTGAAGAAGGCCCACGTGCATTGTACAAAGGATGGCTTCCCTCCGTCATTGGTGTGGTAAGTTAAGATTAAGATAAACATTATTATTGATACTGGCCAGTAGCCATGTGTTCCTGATTACCTTTGCATGCTACAAGTAGGCTTTAGGATTCAACATATTCATACTTATACAAATCACTAAATTGGAGCCCAACTCCCCAACTTATCTTTAGATGTGCATTCATTTTCATGAAAATTTTCCAAGGGGGTGTTTGGTTATGCGTTTTAGAACTGATTATAAAGACACAATAATCAGTTTTGGTGTTTGGATTAACAAACCATGCTATTCATAATTTAATTATTTAAAGGTTAAATAATCAAGGTCATTCAGGCGCACTATAAATGGTTTTTTAAGTGTAAAATAAAATGATATTGTTTACCCATTTATGTCAACCTGGTATGAGGACACTTTTACTCCCAGTTAACTAAACGTCTCTCCTTTCTCACAGTATTTTATTGTTTATTTATCTTTCAATTTTCTAAATATCGGAGTCGCCAAGCAAAGATCATCTGATTGTTACATCTTTTAACTGTATTAAGAGTTAATAATCTAGATCTGATTGTTGAATATTATAGCATCTCTTTTAGAATATGCATCTAAACACCCCCTTTGATTTGCTAAGGATGGAATTCTACATTGTGAACCTTAAAATTCCATCTGTTGATAAGTTGTGATTTCGTTCTGTACGAAAATTTTACTGTATCAAGATCAAATAATATACCCACATGTTTGTTTCTAGGTGCCCTACGTGGGGCTCAATTTTGCGGTATACGAATCTCTAAAAGACTGGTTGATTAAATCAAGACCATTTGGACTGATTGAAGACACAGAGTTGAGTGTGATAACAAAGCTTGCATGTGGGGCTGCAGCTGGAACCGTTGGCCAAACAGTTGCTTATCCTCTTGATGTCATACGCCGAAGAATGCAAATGGTTGGGTGGAAAGATGCTGGTTCGGTTGTTAAAGGGGAGGGAAAGTCGGCAATGGAATACACTGGAATGGTTGATGCATTTAGGAAAACCGTTCGTCATGAGGGTGTTGGCGCTTTGTACAAGGGTTTGGTCCCCAACTCCGTCAAGGTCAGTATACAAGTAAAATTTACAATCTTGTTGAACAAAATCAATACTATCAGTTTCTTACGCAAGTTTATTTCTATAGGTCGTTCCATCAATAGCCATAGCCTTTGTGTCGTACGAGGTTATTAAGGACGTCCTCAAGGTAGATATGAGGATATCTGACTAAAACAAAGCATCATATTTTGCTCAACATTCGTGTTAGCTTACATGCCAAAGGGAAAGGAGGAGGTAAAAGCTACCCAGTACAAAGTTGTGTTCTTAAATCTCTTTCGGTTTTGGATAACAAAGAGATAGGGAACTAGCCCATGTTGATATAGTTGAGTCGACCCCTTTACCCACCGCATGATTTTTCGTCACTTGTAGTTCAGATTTATTTATGGTGTTTGTCATTCGTATGTATGAACAAAATAAGGAAATGGTCAGAGTCAGGCCGGCTTGATAAACATGGAAAGACACTATTGTTTGATTAGCATTATTAACATATAATAGAGCGCTTATGGAGTTTTATGTTGGTTATTAATTTGTTTTGCCCATTTTGTTGATATTAATACATTTCATTAAAGCTGTGGAAGGTTTGTCATCTGTTGTAGATTGAATTACAAACCGGTTGCTCGTCAAACGTTCCTTAAAATCTGGTTCCAATTGTTCACCTGAGACGACGTTTTGATTTTTCTTACATAATTGCCTGGTTGTTCACTTCAAGTTGTTTGTGTCGGACTTGAACCTGTCGATAAGTAAATAGATAATCCATTCTTATTAAACGAACGAGTCACTGGTGACTCGTAATCCAGACATTTTTAGTAGTTTATGGTATTGAAGTGTATAAAACTTTAATTTTAACATAAGCAAGATTATAAGCTCAAACAAGCTCATAATTTTTAAGAGCTTTAGTGATACGAGTTAACTTGCTTTAAATAAACCCAACTGAACATATGGTTGTTTTATAGAAACTTTGGTGTAAATTTTGTTCTACGTTGCATCCACTACATAGATAAGTATATATACTAATAATAGCAAATGCATATCAACAAATCAGAGTGGCGCAGCGGAAGCGTGGTGGGCCCATAACCCACAGGTCCCAGGATCGAAACCTGGCTCTGATATTCAAAGAGTGGCTTCCGTAACCTTTTTTTTTTGGTCAAAGTGACGGGAATGCTGGCTCTGATATTCAAAGAGTGGCTTCCGTAACCCTTTTTTTTTGGTCAAAGTGACGGGAATGCTGAAAGCTCTAAGCGACCCGTCCATTCCTCTCCAGGTTTCAACGCAATTGGCTTCTCAACGGCAGCCCCATCTACACAATTAGTTTGCCGATACTCTCCATCACCCATGACTGCTACGACTCGCAAATGATTATGTTCTCGGATAACTGTGAGAATCTTCTGATAATTGGCTCACCTTTTTTGTGCAGAAGTTGACTTGCATCATTGCATGAAGAGCTTTGTTTCTCATTTGTAAATTGTATGCTTGCAGTTTACCAAGTACTCTTTAACAATTTACTTCCTAACAAAATGGCAAATTCAATTGCGTGATTCATAGTACAATCAATAGTGTCGTGCGTTCACTTCTCTTTTTTTCTTTTTTTTGGGTAGCCATGGTTTCCGACCTTTGATTGGGTATATACTATCTTCCGCTGATAACACACTAAAATTTGGTTGGGTATATACTAAAATTTGAAATAAGTACATCCAAAAGACCTCAGTGATTAAAAGCTAGAACAATAACACACTAAAAATTGATTGGGTATATACTATCTTCAATGGTTCTAACTTCTAACAAGCAAACCATCACATGTACTGTACATCATATGATTAGCAATACGACTAAAAACACGATGCCCCATACTTTTCTTTTCGGGTTAGCATTTAGTATACGGTACAACGTCCTGTGTAGATTAAGAGGCTGTTCATGCTTTGACGCACATTACACTGCAGAACGTGACTGCACACTGAGGCACCAAAACTGGTGTCATTCCGCCCGAATTGAACTTGATATCAAATTCCAAATATGGTGTATGCTCCCCTTGGAAAAACCAGTAAACTAGCCATCTTCTTGATATTGGTCAGAACTGTCCTTACAATCAGTGGCAGCACATAAAGCTTTCCATATGGGAACTAACATTTTCAAAGTTGGACGGAGTTTCTGTCATATTCAAGTGCAAACACTGTTAGAATTTAGAAACCAATAATTTTATTTATCAGAATCTCAATGGAATTACCTTGAAAACTAAGGTAAGCTCGTCTTCGTCACATACTAAGAGAGATTGGCACCAGCAACATGTAACTGGAGTAACATTCATTTAACACTGGTTTAAGAATCTTACTTACAGGAATGAAGCACCAGATTATCCTTCCGCTACAAGTCATATGAAAAAGAAACAATTCCATTAGTTGAAGTAGACAGGTGATTAATGCTTTTTAGTATGGGACTGGAGAAGCATGCAGAGGTAGAAAGACAGGCAGTTGGGTAACGGATCAAAACAAGTTTGGGTTAAAATGGGTCAGTTTCAGTATGGGTGGGGTTAGCTTGACCCAGAAACACTTTTTTGACCATTTTTTATTTATAAATTTTATAAATAACCATGTCAAAATTGCCAAATTCGAAGTTAACTAGATTTTTAAAGGTGCGGAACTGAGTTTTAGTTAGGTTGCGTGCTTGTGTATAAATGTTATCCACCTAAATGCAAATCTTAGTAATGTCAGGAACTCAGGATAATTGCAGTACCTTCTGTATTGAGTTTCAAGCTGGACACCAAATGCAGGCATAATTATGACAGATTCTGTAACAAACGACATTGGAAAGAAAGGGTGATTAGGCCTGACTATACATTCAAACTATAATACTATAAATACGATTCTATCTACAACAATCAAAGGCTATATTTACTTTATGCAAGAGTACGTGATGATTTCTTTCACATTATTCAATTCCGAAACATCCTTTAATATAAGATTAAGACAATGTGCTGCACATGGAGACGAAGTATATCACATAACATTATACCCACAGCTTTGTAATTAGCACCATTGTCGGTAACCATTTTACCCAACCATTTCAGCAATCTCAGAAAACAAATTACACAAATTCTCAGCATTGCTCTCAAAATCGGATGCATTAATAAATGAGATCCCTTTGGGACAATAAACTAAGAAATTAATAAAACTCCGTTGCCTAATATCCGTCCACCCATCACTCATAATCGTGCAACCCAATGGCTTCTATACGAATTAATTAACACAAAAACTGATTGTTTTTTGCCACCCTCAAGTCCTCAACGCATGCTGATAAGTGATAACTAGGTACATGCAGTGGTTTGTAACTAAAACCAATACTGGCTAAGGAGAATTTCAACTTTCAAGCATTCATATGTATATATACAAACTATCTTAATAGTGGGTCGGGTAGAAAAGAATTGTTTATACCTTTATTCAGTAGGGTTACCTCTTGTTCTTCATCATCGTCCTCATCCGAGATGACATTACTAACCTTCTCTTTAGGCTTATGGTCAGTTTATTTCAAAATACATTTGATAGTAAATCTAACATCCGGATCTACTAGCGTACATGCATTGCTTGAATATGAATAACCCCCTTTAGTATTTTACGTGTACTCTTACGTGAACCAATACGTCCACGTGAACCCTTTTTGGGTATAGCTTTTGCCATATTTTATCATCTCATAAATTTGAGTCAGAGATATAAGGATATATAACCCACAATATATATATATTAGTACCTGCTCTACAATTGGAATGTTTAATAATGCACGTAAGTATGATGATATTGAGCTACGCGGCTCTTCTTTGTGGATCATTGTTATCGGTAGCACTTCTAGTCATTACATTTAGAAAACTTTCTTATAGTTCTAAAATTAAGAATTTATTAAAATTAAATGGGTCATTTTCTATTGGTGAAATCCAATACAAGTATGAAAGCAACAATATTTTTCAAAAAAAAAATCTTTTTTTCCTGTTAACGATTATTACTAGGGCTGTAAACGAACCGGACGAACGCGAACGGAGGTATGTTCATGTTCGTTTATTTAATTTTAGCCGAACAAATAAACGAACGCGAACGCATAATCGAACCAAAATTGTTGTTCATGTTCGTTTATTTAAATTTGAACTTGTTCATGTTCGTTTATGTTCGTTCATTAATAAGTTAAACGAACGTAAATCGAACATAAATGAGCATAAACGGACATAAATGATCGTAAACGATCATATATAAACCAAAACGGACATATACGAACGTGTAAATAAAGTTGTTATTTTAAATGTGAAGTGTAAATAAAAATAAAAATCTAGCTATTAAAAAAAGTTATGTACTTGTTACTGTGACTATATTGGCTGCCAAAAAAAAAAAGACACAAAACAAAAATACAAAAATTCTCGACTCATTAAGAAGACCAGTTCATCTTGGCACTTTGCTACTTATCAATTTCATCTGATTTTGTTTCAATTTCAACTTTAATGTGTTATAGAAGGGTTGAGTTACATATTAATATATTATTTAGGGAACATTTAATACTTGATATTTGAAAATTTTTATTGCTTTTTAAATATTGGGCGATGTTAATACGAACGGTAAACGAACGAAATAACGAATCATAATAGGACATTCATAAATTCGGACGTTCCACGAACGTTAAATAAACGAACGAGCATTGGTTCACGGCGTTTATTAAACTAAACGGACCAAAATTCTTGTTCGTGTTCGTTCATTTATTAAATAAACGAACATAAACGAATTTCTCGGCGAACGATTAACGAACGGTTCGCTGAACGTTCAGTTCGTTTACAGCCCTAATTATTACAAGGCCCGACAAAAGTTACAAACGAACTCCCATGCATGCTTCATCTAACTTCACTCTTACACTTGGTGCTTTGTCTTAAGGATTATTCATACTCTAAACATTACAAAAACTATCTAATTTCAACTCAAAATTATATAGTCGTTATATTATGAAGAGAAACATTCTGGTATGAAAAGAAACAAGTGAAAATGTGTAAATTTAGGTTAAAAATGACAAACCCGCCTGGCTGGAAATGTTTGTTCCGGCTCGACCCGGGTCGTTGCTAAGAAAACAGGTTGACCCGGCCGGGTTTCAAAAGAATATGGCCTTTTCGAGTTTTTTTTATTTATTTCGAGCTCGAGCTTATATATGCTCGACTCTAGTTATTAACTTTTAAGTGATATATATGTTTTTTTTTTTATATAAAGTATGCATATTTAAGGGGTCAGTTGCAAGAATATGGTAATAATAGAAGAGCTAAATAAGCATGGTTATATATTATATTCAGCAAAGGTATATCAACAAATCAGAGTGGCGCAGCGGAAGCGTGGTGGGCCCATAACCCACAGGTCCCAGGATCGAAACCTGGCTCTGATATTATTTCTAGAGTGGCTTCCGTATTTTTTTTTTTCTCTACTTTTATTGCTACTTTAATTCAAAGCTTACACAAATGGTCCCTAAATAATGCAGAGACCCATATGGTTTATTGGGTCTCTTCCGGACCTTGTGGATTCCGGGGTACAAGAAAAAGGACACTAATTGCTACTCAAATTGGAGTCGGAAATGCTATTCGTACAGCAGTGGAATGGGATCCAGTCTCGGGATCCATCTTCCAAGGTCAGGGAGCCACAGAGCCAGAAATCCCGTCTTTCCAAACAGAAAGTCTTGCAACTTGTTACTCTTTTTACTGTAAGATTCGCGCAACTATTACAAAATGCACATGCAAACACGCCTAATTCGGCTTCATTTTCAAACATACGCAAAAGTAGCAATACAATCAAGTCTAAACAATGACCCTCTGAACCAAACAAAGACTTTCAAATAAGGTGAATCTCCTATGCACACTCATGTACTACTCCCAAGTTGGTATTATGAAGAAACGAAAAACTTAACCAACACTCCAAAACCTCCTACTCAAAAAAGCACTAAATGCATATGGTAACGATTACTTTCTGGCACGAGCTTAAGAACTTTGATAGCTTGCAAACATGGCTTGCAACTATTTATGTCATTTAGCTCACTGTCTGCCTCCGTGCACCAGTGGTTGTCTTCAATAGTATCTCCTGAAGCTGATCATGACGATCACGTTGATAATCAGCCCATATACACAGCTGCTTTATAGCCTCTCGTTTATCCTCACCAAGATCCAATATCCCTTCGTCTTTCAAACGGATTGTGTTTTCCAATTCTATAATCTTCTCATCTTTTTTCGCAATTCCTGTCTTCAAATCCTCCAACGATTTCATCAGTGTCTCATTCTCCCCTGCAGAAACTTCTAGTTTCATCGTCATTTCTTCCACCTTTTGGGTCATATCCTCTTTCATATTCTTAAATTGAACCCGTGCAGCTTGGACTTCGTTAGTGATTTCATAAACCCGTGTTGTAACATGCCCGTAATCTTCTTCAAACTTTACAATGAGCGAGTCAGTGCCTGATAAGATCTCATTGACTTTTTCTTGGACTTCTCGTTTGATGGTGGCGATTGTTTGAGTCAAAGTTGTGTTTTTTTCTATTAAAGATTTATTTTCTTGATGCAGCTTCTCTTCTTTAGTTGCGTGCTCGTTTTCAGTCCCGTTTAACACTTGTTCCGTTACACGAAGCTTCTGGTTTGCTAACCGGATTTTGACTTCAAGGTTACGGATCATTTCAGTCAATGTGTTGAGTTCATCTCCTTTGATTTCTAAATCACTTCTGAGGTCTTCAATAGTTTCTTCCAGTTGATCAACAATCTGATCTTTTGACTCCAACGTTTCTTTAAGCTTCGATTCCAAAACTTTGATCTTTGACTCGCTGGTTTTATTTTCTTCCAGTAACTTTTCTTGATCACGGTTCTTGTTTGCAACTTCTTCCGTTAAAGACTCTATCTTTATCAAATAGTCTGAAATTTCAAGACCAAGTTTTTGTACCTGATTATCGGATTCTTGTTTTTGGGTACTCATAGATTCTAGTTCTACTTGCAAACTGTAGATCTTTTCGGTCAGAAGGTCGATCTGAGATTGCGATTCTGTTTTTTCTTCCTCTAGTTTCTTCTGGAGAGCTAATATTTCATCTTCTTTCTGCTTTTCGATTTCTGTTTTGTGAAATCGTATAGACTCGAGTTCATATTCAATGCCCCTCGTCTTCCTTTCTGCCTCGTTCTTGAACGATTCGTGCATTTCCATTTGCTTAAAAAGCTCGGTTTCTTTGTCAGTCAGCTTTTCTCTTAATAGGCTACATTCGACTGATAACGTTTCGTTCTTTAATTCAGTAGTTTCTACTTTTTGATTCAGATTTGACACCTCGTTTTCTGTTGTTTTCAGTTTCTCGTTCATTTTTAGTAACTCACCTTTTACGTCTTCAAATTCAGACAAAAGCTTTGCATTCTCTTTTTGAAGTCTACCAGTTTGCAGTTTCGACTCGTTTAATATTTTTTCTGTTTCTTGCACTTGTGAAATTAATGCCTCTTTTTCTTCTGTTTCAACTGCTAACCTTTTCTTTAATTCCTCAACCTCGGTGTATGTTACAGTTTGAGTCTTGTTTTTTAGCTTTCCGTTTTTACTTCCATTTTTCTTTGAAGAATCGTCTGAATCTGAATCTGAACTAGACGATGAAGAGGAGTCTTTTTCTTTCTTTGAATAAACTTTTTCCTTTAGCTTGCCAGTGATCTGATCGTAACGAACATAGATTGATTGGTAACGATTGTGGAATTCTTCGATCAATTCAATAAGTTTGCTTTTATCTTGCTGATCTTCCTCTTTGAGAAGCTCCAAAATCTGGTTGTAGTTATCTTCCGTTTCTGCATATGTTAATGCAACTTAAAATCCTGATCTAAAACTAAATTTGATGTTCATTGACAAAGGTTTATTCGTGTTAAGCATATGAATAATTCTACAAAAGACAAACAATTTCATTTTAGTGTAATAGTTAAAGTCGAATCCGCAAACAGTAACCTTTAGATAATCAAACACAGAAATAAGAAACAGGAGAAATGTTGAAGTCATATAATCTCATTTTCAGCATCAATTTCTCAGTCGACATTAATTCGTTTTGAGCTTATGATATGGTGTTCTAGACGTCTCATGGGGTAGAACAGAAATATGTAACAAAATGTTACTCATACAACATATGGTAAATAGCATATGCAACTAGTAGCAATAACAAGTAACCGAAACGAAAAAGGTGTTCATCAAAGTATTACCTATATTACTTCCTTTAAGTTCCTCATCTCTGTCAGGATCAACAAGACTTCCAACTATCGACTTCAATCTAGTCCTAAAGCGATGTTTCGTCATTTCTTTATTCAACGTTTCACAAACTGCTCATCAAATCATCATTCGTCTACACAACAGATAAAAACTTAACACAACATACAATCATACATTAATCCTAAGACTATACCATTGTTAATCATATATCCTAAAAACCTTTAATAGCAACAAAATGTTTTTTTTTAATTTGAAAAGACAATGAAGGTACTTTTTTAAAAAGGGGTCACTTGCTTTTTAAAAATAGTAATGATAAACAACACATAACATAACATTTATGTGGTGCCTATACCAAGCAAGTCCACGTTCTTATATCATGTAACAGATGACCCATTTTTGAATTTAAAAAAGGACAGCTAAGATATCAATGTGATGAACTGTTTTTTATTTTATTTAATATAATTAAAGAGTGACGTTATTTTTTATGTGTGTTAAAACTATTAGTGTTAATTAGTCAATCAAGAAAAGATTTTAAAAAATGTAAACTTAGAAAGAACCTGAAAAAATCAGGCTGAAATGTCTAATATTTATAGAAAAACAATAAAAATATCAAATATAGTAATTATTATGATCCTCAATGATCTGAATATCTTATAACATGTAATTTAGGAAACTGTCTTATTAGTTAAAACTAATAGAAGTACTTGCAAATTCAATTCATATGCACATATCATATCATATGTGTTATGCAGTGTTGTAAAAGGATGTGATAAGAATGTCATAGCTTTGTACATACATCAGTGTGTACAATTACAAACTGTAAAGGTATACATCAGTTCACACATCACCCAAAAAGTGAATGTCGGAAAAGGTTTACACAGGTAAATCTTCAAAACCGATTTCGAATAAGCTTTCTCAATTTACTACTTATTCTATGCAAAAAGATAAGAAGTATTCGAAGAAACCACGTTCATCTGAAACATTTACTTCTCAAAATCATGATCATGCGAATGATAAGAAAAGATCATATGAAACTTTTACACCTCAAAAGTTTTCAAATTCATATGGGTCAAAAGATAAGAATTGTGATTTTAACATATTTTATAGTTTGTATAAATAAAATAAAAATTATGATGTATATATCTAAGAAAAAAGATGTATATATATGATTTCCTTTATACAAAAGGGGGTGAATTTTTAAAATAAGTTATTGTACAAATCACCTTTCATTTGAAGAAGTGTTTACAATTAAGTGTTTATTTTAGAGATTATTAGTAGCTTATTTTTTGAGGCTTATCAGTTTCCAGGTTTTGTTCTTCCATAATTAAGCTGTAAAGTAGTTGCTTAAACATAAAACTAGTACTGTTAACAATAAAGTTAAACAAGATTAAAATCATAGTTTTAAAACTTAAAACATCATAGTATATTCTAAACAAACATCATAGTAAATGACGAAATACATGTAAAAAAGATAGAATTACCTTAGAATATAGCTTGTGATTTATGTTTCTTGAAAATATCGAATTTTAAACAGAATCATGCAGTGTTGGTGTTCAGTGCGTGTTTACGTGTTTGTGTGTGTGTGATGACAGAGTCATATAAATCAGAATCTAAAATATATTTTTCTTTATATCTGGCACATACTTCCTAAAAAAGATTACTAAGATCCCTTAAGTTGTAAAGTTATCATTTTAAATCCTCTATAGTCTGTTACACAAATTCATCACATGGTAATACACTTGAATTGAATCATGTTTTCGTAAAAGCAATTTCTCTACCGATGTCAAAGCCGTATACGAGGGCGTGCGAGGTGTGTAATCACACATGGCCTCAAAATTTTAAAGGCCTCAAAATGTGTACCTCCTTGTATATTCAGGGCTTCAAAATTTACTTCCCAAAAAAATGTCAATGTCTCAATGATATATGCTCCTATATGTTTTGTATATTTGTTAAAACAAAAGCTGAATTGTTAAAATACTACGTTTCTTTTTCATTAGTTGATATGATACATCTTTGACTTTTATATTCTTTTTCATTAGGCCCACAAATCTTCCCTACTAAGAAGAAAAGAAACACCCCCTAACTCAAATATACAATACTTCTCTACAAAGTAATCTAAGTTAGCACTCATCACGGTTCGAAAAATGGATCGGACCGGACCGACTAGGACCGTCAACCAGACCAAAAACCGATTTAGTCCCAAATTATAGACTCGGGACAAGACAGAACTGGTCGATCCAGGTTGGGTCACTCCGGTCCGATCCGGTCTAACAAAGGATAGTAGCCGGTTGTGCGATAGACCGAACCGGACCAGAGCGGACCGACGACCAGAAATGACAAAAAAGTGAATTACAAACCGGACCGAAATACACTCGGTCCGGTCGGTCCGGTTTTTCGGTTTGATCCGATCCACGGTCTATCGGTTTTTTGGTTTGATCCGGTCCACGGTCTATAATGCTCACCCTTAAAGCACAATGTGTCATAACACCTAGAACTAGGGATGAGCATTTAGACCCGAATCCCGATACCGAAACGGAACTGTACCGAAACGGTATCGAATTCAGATTTTCGGTACGGGACCGGGACCATATATCGAACCAAAAAAAATCGGGAGTATTAAAACGGGATCGATACCAAACCGGGATAGTACCGAAAAATTCCCGGTATTTGAGTAGTCTATGTTTTTAATGAATTGGGTTATCCAAAAACCCATTCGTTCCGTGAAACATTCCCTGGGTTATGTGTAATTACGAAATTATTCTAGTATCCATGATGTGTTTCGCCATATAGCATTAAATGAGTTTGCTGGAGTAATGCATATGATGATCTTAACACAGTTGTCCATCACCGTTAATGTTTTACAGTTAGAAAGTGTGTTCTTCAATTTTTTAATTTTTAGTAACATACGGTAAGATTGAATCTGAAGTTAAACTCACAATTACATACTAACATACATACATATGTCTTGTTTTACTTTTGACATTAAGCTTGCCAAATTTTTGATCTGTATCATTTATACCCTCACCTCATTGTCCATAATGTAGGTACTATTGTATATGATTTCTAAATTGTTTTAATGGTGGTTTCTGACTTACAAAATGGCAACATCAAACTTGGTTCATAATCCTGGGTATGTTTATTATATGGATTTAGGTGACCGAATCAAAAAAATTAACATGGTATCTGGTAACAACTTTTCTTTTTAATCATGTCGCATTTTGGAACAATGGAAACACATTTCGGTCTCACTTAGAGGATGGTGTCAAGTATATTAGTCAACATGGTTTAACAAAAAACGAGAATAACCCGATAAGTACCGATTTCCCGGTACCGGGTACCGAAACCGGTACCCGAATCCCGTTCGGTACGGTACCGGTACACACCTTTCATGCCCGAGAAAAAAACGGGACCATCAATTCGGTACGGGTTCGGGACGGGATTGGTACCGAGCTCATCCCTACCCAGAACACCAAAAAATGTTGTCATCTCAGCATTCTCACTTTCAACACCAACACACTAATATACCCGTTACTCATAACACCATTAACACTATCTTTTGGGGACCCGCATTTATTAATATTTTTTTCCATTTATTTAAACAAGCTAACATTTCATTCATAAAGTTAAAAGAAAATTTACAATGCTAAAAAAGTTACGAAAAAATTACAAAACGGAAATAAAATACGACTAATCGCGGTGCAAATTATATTTTTTTGCTTGATTTGGTGTTTTTGCACACTGGTCTAATACGCATCATCCTCCGATAAATCCTTGGTGCTAATCGCGAGAAATTTCCTTTCTTCCAAACGCATTAGCGTCTGGTCATTCTCTTTAACCACCTTGTACGCAGATTGATCGGCTTGTAGTTTGATTCGAAACTCAGTTTGCATAACATCGCCAAATTGGTTTGTCGAGTTACTCCCCCGGTGCTTGACGTGGTTTCAGATTTTGTTTTTTTAAATGGACGTGGTTTTTCGAGGGGGGTGGTCTCAGATCATCACCGAACAGCTCCTCGTGTCCGGTGAGATCAATTGATGCAACGGGCTCAGACACATCCCATTTGGTGTGTAACGGAAACGTAACACAAGACTATCAACGTTTTCTCGAATTGTAACCAACAAAAAGAAACCGGCCCTAATTTGAGTTTGTTTTCGGTTAAGGTCTTTTGATCGTTTTGCGGCTCGTTTTCCTCTTCTTTTGCTCGTTTGCGCATTGGTTTGAGTAGGTGGTTGTGATTGTGAGGTTTGTGGTTGTTGAGGGTATTGTGGTGGGTTTTGTTGTAAATTTTGGTATTGATTGATAAGCATTTAGCGTTGATGATATTGTAGTTGTTATTGATCTAGTTGAATGGGTGTATAAGTCGGCATATTATATTGGCTATCGAAACCGAGAAATTGTTTTTATTGTGTAAAGGGCTTCCTCGGGAAATTGAGAATGTGATGATATTGAGTTAGTGGATGACGGTGCCGAAGGGTTTGGCGAAGAAGACGAGTTTGGTTTTGACATCCCGATGAGGTTGATGAATAAGGCATCGTTAGGATATTGATACATTGTTGTTTTAGGATCTGAAGTATATAAGTTGTGTTTTGTGGTGTTTGAGTGTAAATATGTAAGGGTAAAAAGGGGTATTCATATTGATTTGTGTAGTTTTTTTATATTAAGAATCCCCCCAACTAGCATTGCCAGCAACGTCGGCCCCAACGTTGTTGGTTTGTGGCTTACCTCGGTATGGTAACGCTGGTGCCACATCGGTATAACGCCAGGTTGGGTGTTACCATACCTAACGCTCTTAAACCAAGCACAAAAAAAACAACATAAAAACATAACCAAGCGTACAACACTCCAAACCGCCACCTTTTATTCTATTGTTACACGTTATAAAATACCGTTAAGCATTTAATATATTGATCATTTGCCCGTGACAGACATGCGGACACGAGATATTTGATGTCGTTAACATTTATATTAGGGTATCCGCCGCCGCAACTCGCATATACCCTACTAATATTACATCAATAGTGAACGCAACGCCTTTACACGTGGACTAAAAGAGCGTCATGGCTTAAATAAAAAGCGTCATGGCTTAAATAAAGTCATCCAAGCCTTTACGCGTAGATTTAATGCCTTTTTCTGCCATCTCCTTAATCGGCTGAGTCTAAAGCAAAGAGCCAATGCCAACTACTCTTCATAGTTAGAAAAAATTTCGATTCATAATAAAAATATTTGCTGTTAGCTATCTAATATATCTCATATCCATGATAACCTCTTCTTTCTCCCCTATTGATCGAAGC
This sequence comes from Tanacetum coccineum, assembly GCA_026074375.1. Classification (NCBI taxonomy): domain Eukaryota; kingdom Viridiplantae; phylum Streptophyta; class Magnoliopsida; order Asterales; family Asteraceae; genus Tanacetum; species Tanacetum coccineum. Next base: position 7,415 of record BQNB010087719.1, on the reverse strand, counting down.
CTGTTAAACCATCATTCATTATATAAAGATTGATTATTGATTGTGTGAGTCATGTCGATGGTCACTTCCTGTTCGCTTTTATATGTTGATTGGGCCGAGGTTTTCGATCTTTGATTGCTCCCTCGTCCTGAGATGATCATATGATTCCCGTGGGAGGTGTCATTTATATTGATTTGCATCTTTAATCTCTCTTTATCTGATTCGACATGTGTTTTTAGGTTTTGATTATCATTTTGATTTGTTTCTGTATTTTAGATCTCCCTTCAATCCAAAGTGTTTTGGGTGTTTTCTGGATCCATTCCTCTGTCATGGGTTCTGATGATTGGCAAAATGTCACTAGTAAGAAACACAGGCGTTCTAAGGAAGATGATGTTCTCAACATCTCCAAATCGGTCTACGTGACTAATTTTCCTGATTCAACCTCCGCTCGTGATTTATGGAAGGTGTGCAGTGCATATGGTACGGTTGTCGATGTGTTTATCCCTTTCAAAAAATCCAAAGCTGGCAAAAGATTCGCTTTTGTCCGTTTCATTAAGGTTTTTAATCTTGATCGTTTGGTAGAGAACCTTTGTACCATTTGGATTGGCAGATTCCACTTATTCGCGAATCATGTTCGCTTTGATAGGCCTCAAAAACCTAATCATTCCCCTCCTAAGGTCCCTACCACGGCTCACAAAAACTCATTTGCCGCGGTTCTCAAAGACTCCAATGTTAAAGAGGCTTCTGTTGAGCCTGCAATCGTCCTGGACGACTCCTGTATTAAGGAGTTTGATTTTAATTTGTCTCTTATGGGTAAGGTTAATGAGGTCCCTACCATCCCTAATCTTCCTGTTTTGATTGCTAAAGAAGGTTTTCTAAATGTTAAAATTAAGTACCTTGGTGGAATGTGGTTGCTTTTTGACTTTGATTCGTCCGCTAGCAAACAGAAGTTTCTTGCTCATACTGGTGTAAGATCTTGGTTCTCAATCCTCAAACAGGCGGATAACAATTTTGTTAACAATGAACGTATTATATGGGTTTCGGTTGAAGGTCTTCCCGTTAAGGCTTGGACTCATAATTCTTTTAGAAAAATTGCGTCTATTTGGGGAGAATTAGTGGAATGGGAGGACGATGAGCATACCTCCTTTTCGTGTAAAAATCTTTGCCTAAAAACAAAGATGGATGTTGTTATCAACGATAAGAGGAAAATAATCATACATGGTATCGCGTATTGGATTCGGGTTAAGGAGTTTGATGCTTGGGTTCCTGATTTCGAGGATGACGATGATTCTCTTTCTTCTGGTGAAGATGCTCCCATTTTTAATAATGATATCGAAGACAGTGAAGTAGATAAAGTTTCCGAAACGAGTTTTATTCAGGAGTTCGATCATGTTCTTAACTCCGTTCATGATGAAGCTCCCCAAAGTAAGGCAGCCGAAGCTCTGCCGAATGAAGAAACGCCAGTATCCGAAGATCCTTTTGGCATTTATGGTTTGCTCCATAAGAACAACAACAATAATTCTGGTAGTATGGAAAGTGTAGACCCTAAATTTCCCCCTGGCTTCACGCCAAGTACCTCTGATCAGGAGAAACCTAAGGAGGATCCTGTTCAAGTATCCTCTAATTGTGCTCATCCTTCCTCAAGTAGGACTAGAGAAAGCAAGAAGAATCGAGGCATGACATCTTTTCCAAATTCTCATTCAGGTTCGTTCAAACAAAAGGCAGGTGGTTCTATTATCGACCTTATGGACGAGCTAGTTAACGTGGGCCGTGCCATGGGATACAAAATGGATGGGTGTATGAAAGACATTGAGTCAATAATTGGTTCAAAAGGAGAGATTAACTTTCATAGATGAATTTCTTATCTCTCAATATTCAAGGCCTTGGTAACAAGGCGAAAAGGAGGTGGATAAATGGGTTATGTCATAAACACAGAATTAATTTTATGTCTCTTTAGGAAACTAAAATGGAGGATATCGACGTTTGTACTATCAAGGAGGTTTGGGGCAACATGTATTTTGATCACGTGGTTGGGCCTTCGGTTGGATTCTCTGGTGGTATTGTATGTATCTGGAACACAAAAAACATGTTTGTTAAAGAATACGTTTCCAAATCAGATTATTTTGTCGCGATAATGGGCACTTGATCCCATCTTCTACTAGGACTTCAGTCATTACTCCTATTTATCCCCCCAGAGCTTTCAGAGAAACGTGATTTATGGAATTATCTTTAGTCTTTTATCAGTAGATGGGATGGTGAGACGGTTCTTATGGGTGATTTTAACGAAGTGCGTTCGGAACGTGAAAGATTCGGTTCTGTTTTTAACCAACAAGGTGCGACTGCGTTTAATCAATTTATTTCTTCGAGCAGTTTAATTTTGATCCTCCTTTGGGATGGTTATGCTTTCACTTGTCTCATAAAAATGCATCGAAGATGGAGTAAACTTGATCGTTTTCCTTTTATCAGAAGGCTTGTTCAACTTCTTCTCGCACCTTTCTCATTTCTTAGATAAAAAACTCTCATCATCGTCCAATTCTCTTCGTGAATCGTGCTTGGATTATGGCTACCTCCTTCAGTTTTTCACTCTTGGTTTTCTTGGGATGGATTTGACGCGTTAGTGTAAAACACCTTGGAATTCTCTAAGGTTTCTGATGAGAATGCCCGATTCGTTTGCAAAGGAAGCTACAGCTTCTTAAAATAGCTATCAAGAGCTGGACTAAAGAATTTAGACTTAAGTCAAATTCAGCAAGATATTCTCTGTCTCGATAAACTCTTCGATCTAGGATTAATTAACGATGATTCTCTTAACAAAAGGGCCTTGCTTCTTAACGAATTACATGAGATCAATTCCGTGAATGCTTCCGATCTCTCACAAAAAGTTAAAATCCGTTGGTCCATTGAAGGCGATGAAAACTCAAAATTCTTTCACGGCATCCATGTAATAAAAAGAGAGCTCAACTTGCAATTAGAGGCATTCATGCGATGGTAATTGGATTTCTGAAACCGTCGTCTTGTTAAGAACGAAGTTTTTCATCACTTTATAAGCAATTTTTTTGTCTCCTCCTGCCCTCCTATATTATTGTTTAGACTATGAATTCCTTGTCCGTCTTTACATCTGATCAGTGGAGATCTTGAAAGTGAAATTTCTAACTGAAGAAGTACAAAAGCGGCTGTTTGGGATTGCGCTTAACAAATCTCCTGGTCCCGATGGTAAACTTTGAATTCTCCCGCAATAATTTGGACATTCATTGGAATGACATCATTCAGGCTGTCAAAGCGTTTTGCTAATGTTCTTCCCTAGAATGCAATTCCCTCTTTTATTGCTCTCATTCCGAAGAGTCCAAGATGCCAAATTTGTGAAAGATTTTCGCCCATCAGCACTAATTGGAAGTACCTACAAATTATCTCTAAAAATCTTGGCAATCGTTTATGTCTTGGTGCTTCCCGAGTCTCATTAGCGATGTGCAATCCGGCCCCCCCCCCCCCTTTGCGCAAACCGGCAAATTCGTGACGCCCTTCATCCTTTAATGAGCTTAATGTCCTGTGTAAGCACTCTAAAAATTTAAAGTATGATTTTAAGGGAGAATTTCCAAAAGGCTTCGACTCCTTAAAATGGACTATTTAGATAACTTTGATGCTTTTGGATTAATGGTTTGAAATGGCGCAACTGGATAAGTGGCTGTCTCAATAATGCCCTAAGGGCTCGGTCTTGTTTAACGGTAATCCCATAAGGAATTCACCAGTTTTTTCAAAGGTTTGAAACAAGCACCCTTTATCTTCCGTTCTTTTATCTTAGTCCTGGAAGACTTTTTCACCTTTCGTTAGAGGATCATTAATGTCGGCTTTATAAGAGGTTCTCTATCAATGGTTCTCTAACGCTTTTCTCATTTATTCTATCTGTGACGTGGTTTCGATGGTGAATGTAAGGATAGTAATATTCACATATTACTTAATGTGTTGAGTGTTTTTTTTCTTAGCTTCGGTCTTAAAATAAACCTCCAAAAAAAGTTAAATTGATGGCCTTGGTGTTTTCTCGAATGTGGTCAATTCTGCTGCAAAACTGATGGGCTGTTCCATTCTTCAATGCCTTTCAATTACCTGGGCGTTAAAGTCGGATGCAATAGTCTTAATTGGATCGTGGGATGATGTTATTTAGAAGGTTTCATCCGCCGTTCTAATTGGAAAGATTAAATCTCTTTTCCAGTGGGGGTCGCTCACCCTTTTAAAATCGTGCCGCTTCTATCCTTTATACCAATGTCGATCTTCAAGGTTCCCATGGAGTCCATAAAGAAACTGGAATCCGATTAGAAGGAATTTTTACAATGACATGACGGCTTCGCTAGAAGTTCCCTCTTGGTTTAATTGGAATAAAGCTCTTGCTTCTAAAAAAGAACGGGTATTGGTGTTTCTAGTTTTTTGCAATCACCCGTGCTCTTTTATTCAAATGGGTTTGGCGCTTCTTTTCGGATGGCTCGTCGTTGTGGTCTACCTTCATCAAAGCTTTGTTTGGTTTCCATGGAGCTATTGGGCTCACAGTTAAGCCGAATAGGCGATCCATCTGGTCTGATATCCTTCAAGCTGTCAATTCGCTCAAAGATAAAGGTATTGATTTTCTCCAATTATTAAAAAAAAATTGGTAATGTGTTAACACTTCCCATTTTGGGCTGATTATGTGATTGGTAGTATTTCCTTGTAAAAGGAAACAATTTCTGAGGCTGTATGATCTTGAAGAGAGCAAATCCATAGTGTGCTGATAAAGTTGGGCTCTCTCTCTTTATCTCTCCGTTTTCGCCGTCCTCCAGAGGGGAAAAAAAAAAAATAAAACAAAAAAAAAAAAAAAAAAAAAACAAACAAAAAAAAAAAAAAAAAAAAAAAAATAAAGAAAAAAAAAAAAAAAAAAAAAAAAACATTAAAAAAATAGAAAAAAAAAAAGGAATTAAACAAGAATCCTTAATTGCTTTGGCCAATCAGGTCCGTGGTCCTTGTCCTTTCAAACATTGAGGATCGTTGGAGTGGAGTTTAGAAGGCTCTGGTTTGTTCTTCAAATCTTCAGCGCGCCTACATTGATGATCTTCTTCTCCCTAGCAGATGCTGCGACTCGTTGGATAAGGTTCTTCCCATAAAAAAATAAATGTTTTCGCCTGAAGGTTTTGATTGGGTGCTTTGCCTACAAGATGTAACCTGGCGCTTCGTGGAATTGACATTCCGGCTGAATTCTATGTCCTCTTGCAAACCGAGCAGTAGAAAACTCGATCATATTTTCATTATTGCTCGATGTTCAAAAGTGTGGCGCCGTCTCTGACTTGGTGGGGCTAGACGTTTCTAGCTTTCACTCTTATAACAGTGGATATCTTGGCTGTCTATAATCCCCTTCCTAACTCTTTTGAAGGTTTTTCTTGAAGGATCTTGTTACGTGATGTGGTGGCTTGTTTGGAAGTTCAGAAACCGCCTTGTTTTCAGCGATACCACTTCTAAACCGGATTCCTTATTTGATGATGTGGTCCAAATGTCTTTTTTATGGATGAATAGCAGGTCTAAGTCTCGGTTAAACTGGATTTCTTGGCTTAAAAGCCCCATGTGTATTAGTATGTAATCCTTCTAGCCTCTTGCTAGTTTTCTAATAAAAGTTTTGCCGTTCAAAAAAAACAATGATATGATCCCGTCTAAACTGAGTATGAATGATACACCTAGCTCACAACAAACAACTAATTTTTTATTTTTTATTTAATGAACGGCAAAACTATATTAACAAAAGAAAGCTACTAGCAAGAAACTAGAATCTAAATATAGACAGTCAAATCTATGAAGCGAACAACACAACAAACAACTAATTATAATGACCAGTTGCAAAATATTTGGTCGTTTCTCACTCGACGCCGGCTATTTTCATATTGGTGGCTGATGCTCGTATTGACTTCTAAATTATTAGGAATTTTTGACAATTGACAATAAAATTATCATATTTATTGGTAAGTCTTTGAAAGGAACGTTGAAATACGTTCAAACTAAAGAACGATCAAAGACCTGAGTATACAAATGAGGTGGTTGAAAAATTGAACTAAAACAACTACTCCGTACATAAGTGAACGAAGATTGAGTCAAATACAAAGCACAAAAATGAGTATATCTGACTACCAAAAGAAATAATATTGTCATAAAACTAAAATAACTTGCTAAGAGTAAAGAACTTCCTATGAGTAACATGTTATGAAGAATGGTTAGAGTAACTTTTAAATCTTCGTCTTCACACTAGGTATAAAAAGTTGCTCGAAGCAGTTTTCTATATTATGTGATGGTTTATCTGGAATTTCCGCAACAAGAGTATTTTTGGTTCGGATCTTCCTACGAAGACGTCTCTTTTTGAGGATATTGTGTCCCGTTCTTTTTATTAGTATAGATATAGATGTAAGACTTCTTTTAGTTCGATCGATTGGCTTAAAAAACCTTATCTTATAACCTTGTAAGTTCCTAACTCCTTGCTAATTTTTTAATACAATTCTGCCGTTCAAAAAAAATGAATGGTCTAAGATATTTCAAGAAGAGCTCCCAACTAGTTACTTGTCCGACAAAAGTAAGCCGTCTATTTTGTTGCTTCTTTTGGAACACTACAAATATTATCACAATGAATGTCCTTGAAATTGTGATTCACGGGAACCAAATATTCTGAATTTAGCATAGATCTTATGATTTATGTTCAAACCAAAAAGTTCAGTTTTAAATGTTTCTTTCATTTTTAAGTTTCGGGTTTAATATGTACGGATTTTACACTTTTGGTATAAAAGATTAGCTTTCTTCTCTATTCATTCGTTTAAATACGCTCTTTGTTTAGGGTTTACAATGGTGTTAGTTTTTCATTGAAATTTATAAAAGAACTACCCAACTTGGGAATTCATTTATCTTCTTGTTATTTGCGCATTACGATCTGACATTGTTCGGTATCGGAGCTCTTGCTACTAATGGTCGATTTTTGCAATGTACATAAATAATAATAAATAAAATATATGAAAAGACGAAAATACCCTTCAAGTTAACGGTGGACTAACGACAATATTGGTCTAGGGACCAAACCCGTAACGGGTCAAACCTCAAGTTGGACTTTTGTATTTCAATAACCGCAAAATCCAAGTAAACCTTAAGGACCATTTAAGTAATCTTTTATATAATAAAGCAAAACCTCAAGTAGGATTTTGTATTTAAAAAATCTAAATTTATTAAATTTTATTTTATAAATTATCTTTAATTAAAAAACCTTAAATATTTCTTTATTTGGCCAAAATTTATAAAAATTCGATTTATTACATTTTTTTCAAAAAAATTGTACCCAACTCGGCATTAATGAATCAATATTGTAAATCAAACACTACAACAAATTGGGCACTTGTTCACACTTTTTTCTTCACACTTTATAAACTGTGAACTTTTATTTTAGGATGTTC
>BQNB010087718.1:0-27850 GCA_026074375.1 Tanacetum coccineum | reverse complement strand
CATACTTTATTAAATCTAATGTATCAGTTTTAAACGACTTTATGGTCGTTCTTATATTATCTTGTGTTATTGATCTGAGAAGTAACATGCCCCGGACCCTTATTCCACTATGACCCAATTTAGGGGTGTTACAACTAGTGCTAGTGTGTCTCAAGTTGAAGCAAGTACCTCTCAAACTAGCAATACTAGTGTAGAAATGCCTAGAGTTAAATCTGTTAGGCCTAGTGGAGTTATCATTGAAGATTGGGTTAGTGATGATGAGAACATTTTTCAACCTAATGATTTGCAAGCAACAGTCAAACCTAGTCTTAAAAGGATTAAGTTTACAAATGCTAGGATTGAATCTGTTAAACCTAAACAAGTTGAAAAACCTAGGATAATCACTCAAAATCCTAAGGTAGATAGAAGAGATTAGAATGGGAAAATGACTCAAAAACTGGGGTTAGGATTTGGGTTTACAAAGAAAGCCTATTTTGTTTGTGGCAGTTACAACCATCTAATAAAAGACTGTGATTTTCATGAAAAGAGAATGGCTAAAAAGTATTTTTTTGAAAATATGGGAAAGAATACTGATAAGAGTGAAATTAGACCATTTTAGAATAGTGCTCAGAGAATAAATCATCAAAATAAATTTGTTCCATCTACAGTCTTAACAAGGTTTAGAAGAGTACCAGTTAGTGCTGCCAAGCAAAGCTCTCTAAGAGCAACAACATCAAGTAGTACATTCAGACCAGTTAATACCGCTACCCATACAAATAGAGTGAATGTTTCAAAATTAAGAACAAATGATTTTTATAAGTCTCATTCACCTATTAGAAGGCCTTTTTATAAATCAACATCATCAAATATCAGGATTTCAAATGAAAAAGTTAATACTGTCAGAGTAAATGGTGTTAATACTGCTGGGCAAATAGAAGTTAGTGTTGTTAAGGGAACTAGGGTCACTGCTATTAAGGCCTTAGCAGGTTGTGATTGGAGAACTAAGATGACTGATTTAAACAATGTCTCCAAAGATAATAGTGGATCATGGGTCTCAAAAAGAGTACATTATATAGATCCATAAGACAAACTCAAGTCAGTAGTGGCTTGGGTCCCCAAGAGACACTGGCTCTCTTACTTTTATGCAGGGAAATCCACAACAAGCTTTGAAGAATAAAGGAATATTTGATAGTGGATGTTTTAGGCATATGACAGGGAACAAAGACTTCCTTTCTGACTATCAAGACATTGATGGAGGTTTTGTTGCCTTTGGTGGAAGTGCTAGAGGTAGTAAGATAACAGGAAAAGGAAAGATAAGAACAGATAAGTTAGACTTTGAAGATGTGTTTTTTGTAAATGAACTAAAGTTTAATCTTTTCTCTGTCTCATAAACGTGTGACAAGAAAAACAGTGTTATTTTCACTGAAACTGAGATTTTAAGCTACTTGATGAAAGCCAAATACTGCTTAGAGATCCCAGGGAAAGCAATATGTATAGCTTTGATTTAAAGAATGTTGTTCCTTCTAGAGATTTAACTTGTTAGTTTGCAAAAGCCATAATTGTTGAGTCTAAATTATGGCATAGGAGGCTGGGTCATGTGAATTTTAAAACTATGAATAAACTTGTGAAGGGAAACCTTGTAAGAGGTCTTCCTTTAAAGATTTTTGAAAATGACCATACTTGTATTGCTTGTCAGAAGAGAAAGCAACATAAAGCCTCCTGTAAGGCCAAACTTGCGATCTCTATCAACCAACCTTTACAGATGTTGCATATGGACTTATTTGGTCCAACATCTGTTAGGAGTATCAACCATAAGACATATTGCCTTGTAGTGACTGATGACTTTAGCAAGTTTAGCTGGGTTTTCTTCTTAGCCTCTAAGGATGAGACAAGTGGGATTCTTAAGAGATTTATAACAGAAATAGAAAACCAATTAAATCATAAGGTTAAAGTAATCCGGAGTGATAATGGGACAAAATTCAAAAATAGGGAAATGAATGAATTCTGTGGATAAAAAGGGATAAAAAGGGAATTTAGTGTTGCCAGAACTCCATAATAAAATGGAGTTGCTGAGAGAAAGAACATGACTCTAATTAAGGCAGCTAGGACTATGCTAGCAGACTCACTTCTACCTACTGTATTTTGAGATGAAGCAGTTAATACTGCTTGTTATGTTCTAAATAGGGTTTTAGTGACCAAGCCTCATAACAAGACACCCTATGAACTTATAATTGGTAGACCACCAAGCATAAGTTTCATGAGACCTTTTGGATGTCCTGTTACTAATCTAAATACCCTAGACCCTTTAGAAAAATTTGATGGGAAGGCTGAAGAAGGGTTTTTAGTCGGGTACTCTGTAAATAGAAAAGCTTTCAGGGTATTTAATTCTCAAACCAGAAAAGTTGAAGAGAATCTGCATGTAAACATTCTTGAAAATAAACCAAATGTTGCAGGACAAGGACCTAACTGGCTTTTTAATATTGATTCCTTAACAATTTCTATGAATTATCAACCAATTACTATAGGGAATCAAACTAACAAAAATGCAGGTCCACAAGAAGCTAATGGTAATACATATTTGAAGCAAAGTGTTGATGCTGGACAATCTAAAGAAAAGAATGTGTCTACTCAACAATATATTATGTTTCCATTATAGTCTTCTATCTCTTCAAACTACAAGAGCTCAGATGAAAAGTATAAAAATGATACAGCTGATGATGCTGCTGGTGTAACTTCTATACAAAAACCAGCAAGTGAGAATGAGCCAGCCTTGAAGAATGTTCTTGATAAGATAATAGATCAAGAGAAGGAGGCTACAAAGCAATCAGATGTTGTTAGAAAAGAGTTTGAAGCATAGTGTAACAGGGAGCTTCTTCAAGGGAAGGCTACTAGAGCCAGCAGCACTAACAATTTTAATATTGTTAGAACACCAGTTAATGCTGCTAGTGCACCAAGAACTTTTAATGATGCCGGACCATCATTTGTTCCTCTTGGTGGATCCTTTCCTCTTGATGTCAATGATCCTCCAGATGATCCTCTCATGCTTGATTTGGAGGATACTTCTGAAGTTCAACATACTAGAATTTTTGGCAGTGCTTATGATGATGATGATGATTTAGACACTTGCAATTCTCCTTATGCTGATCAAGGTATGGGCGCAGAGGCTAATTTCAATAACATGAAACCTTCCACTGTTGTCAGTCCTATTACCACAACTAGAGTACACTCTATTCATCCAAAAGATCAAATAATTGGAGATCCAAGGTTAGCAGTTCAAACAAGGGGCATGACAAAGAAGAGTTCTAGAGAACATGCTACGATTAGCTACGTCCAAAAGTAGAGAATGTCAAATCATAAAGATTTAAAAAACTGCTTATTTGCCTATTTCCTCTCTCAGTAGGAACCCACAAAGATAGATCAAGCCCTTGATGATGAAAGCTGGGTTGAAGCAATGCAAGAAGAGCTGCTTCAGTTTAAGATTCAAAAGGTTTGGACCCTAGTTAACTTACCTTATGGCAAGAAAGCTATTGGTACAAAGTGGGTGTATAGAAATAAGAAAGATAAAAGGGGTATAGTAGTCAGAAACAAAGCCAGGCTGGTAGCACAAGGATACAAACAAGAAGAAGGCATTGATTATGATGAGGTGCCATCTTAGACAGGAAATCTACAACAAAAGGTTGACAAAGCAGACTGTGGTGGGTAACTCAACTACTAAAGCTGAGTATATTGCTGCTTCTTAATGTTGTGGTCAAGTGCTTTGGATCCAAAATAAGCTGTTAGATTATGGATATAATTTTATGCAGACAAAGATTCATGTTGACAAAGAGAGTGCTATTTGTGTTATCAAGAATCCTGTCTACCATTCTAAAACAAAGCATATAGAGATTAGGCATCATTTCATTAGAGACTCCTATGAGAAGAGATTGATAGAGATGGTCAAGATACATACTGATAATAATGTAGCTGATTTGCTCACTAAAGCTTTTGATGTGAGTAGATTTAATTTTCTGGTAGAAAGCATTTGTATGCTTAATATGTAGCTGCATGGTCTCAAGGGAGGTTAATGGTGTATAAGTGCAGCGAATTATACACAAGTGCTATTTGGATTGAAGTTGGAAGGTAAACATGATGATCAATTACTTAATACCGTTGGGCTTAGCTTTCTCTATTTGAAGAAACTTTGTACTGCTGGTACAAAAAGTTTATACTGATAAGCTTGGTTAAGTACTGCTTAGTTGTCATGAGTGGTTTGGAGATGCTCTTTAGATGAATTTGAAGCTTAATCTGATATCTCAAGGATTAGTACTGCTAGTTATACTTAATACTGCTATTTTTAATTATGTTAGTCAAAACTTAATACTGTCAAGAAGCATATGGTATGTATTGTGCATTGGACTAACATTTGCAGGTTAAGCAAAGCAGTATGGTTGGATTTTGTGTGATCATAAACAACTGGATGTCTTGAGTGAAATGGGTTACAACTGGTATGTTGGTTTGGTTAACAGTTCTTAACTTTTATTCATAGGCTATGCATAGATATGGATCCTCATGAATTCTTACATGTCTAACTAGTTATTTCTAGTTTGCTTGTGATGAATAAAGGCATGTTATTGTATAGTTATTGGAGAACAAGTTAATATTGTTAGACTAATATTAGTACTCCTAGTCAAAAAGTTAATACTGCCAGGCTAATATTAGTACTGCTTGTTACCGTTAATATTGTTTGGGGCATAACAGATTTTCATTAATTAATTATTATCGTTGGGATATTTCCACCAACAACTTGCTTATAGGGGTCTATGAATTGGATAATTCTTGATCTTTCCTTTTATTATACTCTTTCTTTAATTTAAAGGATCAAGTTTATTCAGTTGGTCCAATCACACCCTTAATCTCTCTTTATAATATCTCAATTAATATTGCTAAACCCTCGTATTTTCATCAACGAACTTAAACCCAGAACCCTTCTCTTGAATCAATCACTATATGGCGGATTTGAAGTTTATAGATCAACACAACATGGTCGCTTGTTTGGAAAAGTCAGAGGAAAACGTTGAGTTTCATTAGATAGTGGACTTCCTCTCTACATGTTCAATCAATTATGCTCATACTGTAAGTCCCACTATCTATGCTTCTTACATTGAACAGTTTTCGAATACTGCCACTTCTAAAACAGTCAATTCATTGAAGCAAATACATGCTGTTGTTGATGACAAGGCTGTGGTTATATCAGAATCATCAGTGAGAAATGATCTTCTCTTTAATGATGAGGATGGTATTACCTGCCTAACAAATGATGAAATTTTTGAAAACCTTGCATTGATGGGATATGAACAGCTTTCTATAAAACTTACTTTTCAAAAAGGTTCATTCTCACCTCAATGGAAGTTTCTGATACATAACATCCTTCACTGTATAAGTTCAAAATCAAATGCTTGGAATGAGTTTTCAACTAATTTGGCTTCAGCTGTTATATGTCTAGCAAAGGGTCAAAAGTTTAATTTTTCAAAATTAATTTTTGATGGTATGTTGAGGAACTTGGATCCAAAGAGATTTTTAATATATCGAAGGTTTTTACAATTCTTTTTGAATAACAAGCTTAAAGATTTACCATAACCTTTTAATGATATTTATGAGACACCCAAACATAGTAAAAAGGTTTTCTTAAATATGGCAAGGCAAAGTACCAAATTTTCAGGAAAAGTTACTCTACTTTTTAACTCCATGTTGGTGCAAAACCAAGCACCTGAGAGTGAAGGTTCAACAACACCCCTTGAACCCAAACCCACAGCCTCTACTTCATAACCAAATGTTTCTGTACCTCAAATAGAACCACTTCAAACTGAAACACCTCCACCAGTTTTTCATGAACCTCAATCTGAAGCTCACATTGAGCAAATACTCCAATCTCCAACTACATATCAAAGAAAATGAAAGACTCAAAAACATAGGAGAACCAACAAGGACACTCAGTTAACTCAGACTGGTGTACCTCAAGACCTTAGAGTAGATGAGGTTGTCCATAAGGAGGGGGTGACAGTGTGGAAAAGGCTATCACTACTGTAGCTAGCTTAGATGCAGCACAGGATAGTGATAACATAATTAGGACCCAAACCATGACAATGCCTAATGTTAACATTCCTTAAGGAATGGATACAGGTGGCAGTCCCAGGCGCCAAGACACCATGGGGATACTCCTGCTCAGACTAGGTCTAAGAGAGTGCTTGAAAAGCCTAATGAACCACCTCTCTCAGAAGGTCACACATCTAGAAGTGGGGAGGGCAGTATGGAATATCATTTTGAATTGACGGATAATGTACCACCTACACCCCATGATTCACCTTTCTCAGGAGGTAACACACCTAAAAGTGATGAGGGTAGAATGGAACTAATTAAGGAATTAATGGAAACCTGTACCTCATTGACCAAAAGGGTTCTTGCCTTAGAGGAAACAAAGACTGCTCAAGACAAGGTGATCAACAGATTGAAATCAAGGGTCAAGAGGCTAGAAAAGAAGAGAAAGGCAATAACATCATAACCTATAAAGAGCAGATTGTTTAAAGGCAGAGTTGAGACTTCTACTAACACAAGTTTGGGTGAGGATGCATCCAAACAGGGGAAGAGCAGTGACAAGACAAAGCCAATGTTTAAAGATAATGATTTTTATGTGCTTGATGCTGAATAAATAACTACTATTGGACCTTTACATGTTAGTACTGTTGATCAAGTTTGTACTGCTAGGCCAAAAGTTGGTGCTGCTACTCCATCTATTCCTCCTATAACAACAACAGTCTTTGATGATGAAGATATTACTATGGCTATGGCTCAAACTTTGATCAAGATGAAGGAAGTTAAAGCTAATGAGAAAGGGGTTGAGTTTAGAAATGTGGAAGAAGCTTCTAAACCTATCAGATCAATAACTACACTTCAACCTCTTCCAAAGATTGATCCAAAAGACAAAGGTAAGAGTGTATTGGTTGAAGAAGATCCAAAGAAAGTAAAAACCAGAGATCAGGGGTTAGCTCAAATTGAAAGTGATGCATAGTTAGCTCAAAGATTGCATGAGGAAGAGTTAGCAGAGTTGGATAGAGCTCAAATAGAAAGACAAAGACAAGAAGAAGCTACTAATGCTGCTTTGACTGAAGAGTTTGATGAAATTCAAGCCAGAATTGATGCTGATGCTTTGTTTGCTGGAAAGCTCCAATAGGAAGAGAGAGAGAGAGCAGTTTACCATTGAAGAAAGAGCACAATTTTTGGTAGAGACAATAGCAACACAAAGGAAGTTTAGAGCTGCTCAAAGGGCTGCAAAGATCAGAAGTAAACTACCTACTAAAACACAGTTGAGGAATCTTATGATGACTTATCTAAAGAACACAGATGGTTACAAACACAGTCAGCTGAAAGGAAAGACTTATCAAGAAATCCATGAGTTGTATGAAAGACAGCAAAAGAGAAATCAAGATTTTATACCAATGGATTTAGAGAAAGAAGTTCAGGAGTCAGGTAAATATTAAAAAGAGTTGCAGGATCATATGCAACACAGAAGTCACCCAAGAAATCAAAAGTAATGAAATCTGTAATGAATGTTACAGAAGAAGAAGCAGCAGAGTATGAGAAGGAGAAGGAAGAACTCAGGTTAAGCTTAAAGATAATTTCTGGTGATGATAGTGAAGTGAACTATGAACCATTATCCAGAAGATTTCCTATTATGAATTGGGAATATAAGGTGCTGGGAAATGTGGATGCAAAAGACCTGTATGTTTACAAATTAATTAGAGCTGATGGAAGTTCAAGCTATCATGGAGACATGCAAGCCTTCTTAAGAAGACTTGACAGGCAAGACTTGAATGACCTATATAGGTTAGTTCAGGAAAGGTTTCAAGACCATCCTCTTGAAGGACATGATTTGTTGCTTTGGGGAGATCTAAGGATGTTATTTGACCCAGATGAAAAAGATGAACTATGGATGAATCAACTGGATTAGAAATTACTAAAATGGAAATTGCATGAAAATTGTAGAGTTCACACTCTGTTTATGGATGGTACACCTATGGAGATTAATATGCTAGTAGAGAAAAAGTACCCACTGATCAAGAAATTATTAGAGAAGGTGCTGAACTAGTAGTTAGAAGCTGAAGAAGAAAGTACTATGGCATTTGAGCTTATCAAGTTCATCAAATCAATGCTTGAAGAGTAGTAAAATGTTTGGATACATCTTCCTAATGACCAAGATGCTTAAACTGAAGAAACTTGATGATTGACAACTAAATATCAAGTTTAGCGGAGGATTGTTGGGAATTTTGAGTTACTACTGCCAGTACTACTTTACTACAGTTGGTTCAAGATTGATACTGCTGCTAAAGACTGAAGAAATAGACTAAGTAGTTAGTACTGCTGGTTATATTAGTTAGTACTATCAGTACAAATGTTAGTACTGCCAGTATAGTTAGTACTGTTAGTTAATAGTTAGTGTTGTTAGTATTATATAGTTAATATTTCTAAAGTGATATGCATGAGATATATAAGGAATAGATATGCATTATCATTGTACGCGTTTTGTAAGCCCATTTGGGTTTCCTTGGTGTATAAAAGGAACCCTACGACATAGTTAGAATGATCAATTCAAAGTTAGTTATTCTGTAATCTAGACAAAATATTTGCAATCAATATATATAAAGTTTTTAGTATTCTTTGTTCTTCTTTGTATTACAATTTAGATTCCGCATAACTTGTAGTATTCATAATTATAGTTTCTCATATAGTTAGTTTGGATTTATCCAAGTTAACTAAGCTTTAACAAGCTAAGAAGATCTGTTTATCTGTGACTTTACATCTCCTAATAACCTAATGTCAACACCATCTCCCAACTAATAAGAAAAAATATTCCTTGCCCAAATTTGGTACCTCCCTGATCGATGGATCCTCCATCCTAAATTCATCTTAGGTTTAGGTAAATCCGCCCTATGGCATTAGATTTAAAACATATTCCTCTTGTGAATCACTTGCTTAAAAATACAACATACATGTAAATAACCTTAATTGGATTTCTTTCTTAAAAGATATGCAAAGGTGCATTCTTTGAACACTCTCATTATAGAGCATTACACATTGTCACTCTTAAGCATACTCTTAGGTTCCTAGTGACTCATTCTCTTTTACACCTACAACAACTTGCTTGCTCTCTCATTTAACCTTAGAATTCCATACATCTTGATTAGGATTATGCGAACCAAAATTAAAGCATGTTAGTTGAGTCATGTTAGGCCCTCTATGAAAAGATAATACAAATTTTATCTTTGCTACACTTTATTAGGCAAATATAGAAATTATATTTTATCTCACATAAGAATGACTATTGGATAATCTATTGCATTAGAAATTCAATTTGACCTAACGGTTGAATTGCTTCCAAGAGTAAAGTTAGGTTCGTGGTATAACCCGTAAAAATGGTCGTGTTTAGCCTGAATTGAGCAGCACTAGTGATAGTCTCATATTCATTCTCTAATTTGATTAAATGGCTCTTCCTAAATATTCCTAATGATAGTCTACATCGATAGACTTTATATCTCATTATAAGTGCACACTAAGCAAGTTGAAATTAGATTTCTCCTTAGTCAATCTAGACAACATGCACCTCACATATGTGCTTTGAAGCACCATGATGATAACTTGCTCCCATATGATGCAGTTATATAACTTCATGATTATTTTGTTGCTCAACGATTAATTGCATATCTATTATAAGGCGTTTGTCTTTTTCTAGAAATTTAGATAAAATATCTCTTAGTTTATCTAAATGACACATGTTCCTAAATGCTAAATGCTAACATGTTTTACATGATAATTACATTTAAAATTATCATGTTTTATTTACGTTATCTTACATGACTTACATGTTAATTGTGCACCTACACTATGTTAGGTTGATGTATGTTAAATAAGGTTTAGATGTCATACAGTCTTACACATTAATCTTGTTGATTATTATATTGATCCATGCTTAGATAAACTTGCATGCTTATATCTATATGTCTTATACATCTATGTATATATTTTCTGTTAGGAATTCACTTTACGTGACGAAATTTACGGAATTACCAATGTTTACCATATCACCACACACAGGGACTAGTATAGTCAACATAGGATTCTTATGTAATAGGTGGTGGTATAAATACCCCTCTATGGCTTCCATAGAGGGGTTGAGTCTTTTGTATCTTCCATATTTTATCAAGTTTCTTTTTTTTACTACTCTCTCTCACTAAACTGGCTATCATGTAGTTTGAATCACCAAGACCTCTGGATCATAGTTTTTGTGTTTCTTTTAATTGGTATCAAGAGCCTCGGTTCCAATCTTAGGTCGGGTTTATCATGTGTCCGGTTGGTCTCGTTTTTGTTATCTCAAATCTGTCTCAGTTACAAATATGTCATCTTTTATCAACGTTTGTCACAAGTTCTCATTTTTAAATGGGTATGTTATCTGGTCTTAAATCTGTTTCAACTGTTCCATGTTCCAAAGCCATAAGACATATATTCAAAAGTCTCATTCCTCTAGATTTGTTTCCACCATTACAGGCCAATAGCGTACTACTTTTTAGTATTTTTGGGACTCGCAACATATGTTAATATGTCTTTTAAGTCACAACAGTATTCGTTTTTGAAAGAACAACGGTTTCTGGCTTATTTTTAAGCTTATTATCTGGTTTCATCAAGACAATTGGTGAAGATGGAAAAAGGACAACAAAAGCAAGGAATACAGTACAACCCGAATTTGCAGATCCGAATTGGCAACTTCTTCAGTAACCGAATTCGCAGATCCGAATTGGAAACTTCTTCAGTACTCGAATTCGCAGTTTAATAGAGTTGTCCGAATTCGCAGTTACGTGTGTCAACCGAATTCGCAGGTCCGAATTAGCAGCCTACCAGACCCAACCGAGTCAACTCGGTATTTACCGAGTTGACCCGAGGTATAACTCACTGAGTCAGAACATAAAACAGGACGACAAGAAGAACAAGGACAGACTCTACCAAACCATATCTACAACATCAACATCAGCCAACAACTATACACTAAACCCATCGTCACATATTTTCAACCAGCAAATCTACAAATTTAAACCTATATCTCTTCGTTACATAATATAATCCCACGTCTCTACCTCCTTTAATTCTCAACAAGAATCGAATGAACAAAAACATCAATCTCAGAAATGTTTAACCTTTTGATACAAATCTTTTAAAGATTTTGTTAGGTTTGAATCATTATTATCATAGATCTATAAGAAGACGATCCTTCTCTTTAATATACGAAAATAAAGATTGATTTATAAAAAATATGTTATAATCCATCTTTGTTTCGATTCAAGTAAACACAAATCTAGAAAACCTACCTGAGACCTTTACAAGATCTTGATGTCATTTACTTCATCTTCAATTCGAAATCGGTTTGACGACTGAGATAAGCGTTTCAAATAAAAGGATGTTCTGAGTTTGTTCTATGACTTTCGAGTGGTGATTGTAAGGAGTATACGGATGTTTAACTCGTTATGATACTAGAGGGATAAGGAGATGATTGACCTTTTTGATAATTGTTTGGATCTGATGTTGGAATAAAGAGAGAGAATAGAGGGGATGGTAGCGAATGGTTTGTGTGTTATGATTAGGGTTAGTTTAATTTGAGATATATTAGGGATTTAGGATTAAATAATTGTGTGTGTATGGATCGAGTATAAGTCTTTGTTGACAACCAGATCTTAACACAAGTAATGGGCCGTGATCGGTGATTGAGATGTTGGGCCATTAGGGTGAAAGGTCTAATAACAGAAAGTGGGCTGAGTTTTATTTTAAGTTGTATGACTACAAAGGCTTTTTACCATACGAATGGGATAATTATTTATGTTAAATGTTGGCCTAAAATTAAAATTAAATACGTCTGACTTTGGTTGTTATATGGTTGTGTGGTTAATAGTTTTTTTAGGCTCCATAACGACAAAGTGATGATTTTTAAGTACCGAGACCGGGATCAATTTGGATAAAGAATCATGAAACTTAAAGGCTAGATTTGACATTAATTTTTCTAAGTAACTATAGAGTTGATCGGGTATCACTTATTTGAGATTGAAGTTGCATTTTACGAAGGCATGAACTTATTTTATCTTGAAGTCGAAATTTAGTCATTCATAGTTAGTTGGATGCATGATGTTCAATGATAACTTGCTCGGGCTTAAGATTTTGGATGAAGACTTGGGTTAACTAGTTACCAGCAGTCGGGATGGATGGTTGAAGACCTGGTTAACTATCACTTAAAGGAGATACATTGTAGTTCTCATTGTCACACGCTGAAGACGTTATGGATAATCATAAAGGGTAAAGAATCTCTCATACTTTGCTTGGTAAGTATTGAGTTTCTCTACACTATTCTTCCAACATTAGTGCAAGCTTAAGTCACAAGAACGGGGAATTTTACTTTAGTTTCAAGTTTGGTATATCGGGTTTACTTCATCAGTGGTTACTTCAAATAGCCTACATAACGGTTAGTAAAATGATAGACAGAGAGAGGTTATAAGTAGATATTTGATCAGCAATTGATTGTCACGGGATAAATCTAAGCTAATTTATTCTTCACATAAGTACTCAAGTAAATGTGCGTCTAAGGTTTTACTAATTCCGAGGTATCAAAACCAGCAAGGGGGAAGGAGTAGATACACCCTTGAGTCTTTGCCTTTCTTTTTCTTGAAAGCTTTAATAAGTCATCTTTCTTGAAAATCTTTTAGTTAGGCAATGCCGAGAAGACTAATGTCATAACCATAGAGAAAATTAGAGCTTTAATTTATGGCTTTTGGGTGCATTTCTTCATAAACATGGGGGAAGTGATATCTTGTGAACTTTAGTATACATTATTTGAATTTATAGGGGGAAGTGTTGTGAGAATAATTATTCAAGCGTAAGAAGATACATTGCTGATCCAGATAATGCTTACCCCAAATGATCAATCACTAAGCTTATTCTTAAAGGAGCAGTAATATTTAATGTGGTATCCTACCAATTCCGCTGTGCACTTAATTATTCTAATCTTGTAAGAAAGCTTTGAAACTGCTCAAGAGAGGATTGCTAGTTTAGGGGGAAGATTTGAAAGCTTCTAAATAAAGAATATGTGGCATGAATTAAGGGGAAGCTGATTCATTTCTAGTTTAGGTGGAAGCTTTAAAAGCATCTAAATAAAGGTTATGTGGCATGAATTAGGGGGAAGCTAATTCAGAAGCTTCGCCTTAACCAGAAGTGTATTGGTTACTTAGTTCGTGCTTATTACTGTATTTCTCCTACAAGGTACTACAAAGATGATTCATGTTGGAGTGCGGACTTAAAGTCAAACACCATAGAAGACATCATCAGCATTAGAAGCTTCATAGAAGTTCTTGTTCTTAATCATTATGTACTTGTTAGGAAAATATTGTAAGTAATTCCGTATATCATCTCGTGGGGGAAGATTGTTAGAAATTCACTTTACGTGATGACATTTACGGAATTACCATTGTTTACCATATCACCACACATGGACTACTATAGTCAACATAGGATTCTTA
Organism: Tanacetum coccineum; assembly: GCA_026074375.1. NCBI lineage: Eukaryota > Viridiplantae > Streptophyta > Magnoliopsida > Asterales > Asteraceae > Tanacetum > Tanacetum coccineum. The sequence goes on along the minus strand of BQNB010087718.1, from coordinate 14,288 downwards.
TGTAATGTGTGGTGGTATAAATACCCCTCTATGGCTTCCATAGAGGGGTTGAGTCTTTTGTATCTTCCATATTTTATCAAGTTTACTTTCTCTTACTACCCTCTCTCAGTAAAATGGCTATCATGTGGTTTGATTCACCAAGACCATCGGATCATAGTTTTCATGTTTCTTTCAATTTATTGTTAGGAACAAGAAAAGTCTCAGTCACTTCTAATATTAACTAGTCAAAGCCCGTGGTTAGTCAATGTTTAGATTATAAGCTAATATGGCCCAAAGGCCCATTGAAATCCTTACAAGGCCCATGGTCGGCCACCCTCGGACTATAAATACAACTCTCCATACCTTGGAGAGGTGGTTGGTTGGTTGGTTGTATGTTTCAATTCACTTAATGCAATTCATGTTCTTTACTTTCTCTCACTAGAAAATACTTCCTTCCTCCCACTTTATCTCTCTAGTTCTTGGTTCATATGTCAAATAATACTTGAATTCTACAATTGGTATCAAGAGCCATGGAGTGATTTGCTTAGTTCTTGTATTTGTTTTTTGTTTGGTTCATTTTTCCGTACGCCTTTTCTTCTTTTCTTTTGTTTTCAAAGCTTAGTTGTACACTAAAAGGTCATTTACCTAGGTAAATTTGATCTAGTATCTTTAGATATAGGTGTGTTTACTTTGGATCAAAGAAAATCTAAATTTTGTACATCATTTGTTTTCAAAAACCTTATAAAGTACAAATCTTGATTTTGAAAATTTTGGCTTATAAACCAAAAAGTTGTCATTTTTAAGGTACCTATAGGTTTAAGAATACTAGTTGTACAAGAACGTTTGGGAAAAACAATCAAAAAGGTGCCTTTTTGTGTTTTAAAGATTTTGAGTTTCGTTCGTGTATTGCACGAATTTGCAGTTTATAGCTCTCTTCGAATTTGCAATTTCTTGTATCTCCGAATTTGCAGTTTATAGCTCTCTCCGAATTGGCAATTTTTTGAGTATCCAAATTTTCAATTTCCTGTCTTACACGAATTCACAACTTGCTTTAATACCCGAATTGGCAGTTTGTAGTTGTATTCTAATTTGCAATTTCCTGTATTACACGAATTCAAAACTTGCTTCAACACCCGAATTGTCAGTTTGTAGTTGTATTTGGATCTTCAATTTCTTGTATTACACGAATTCACAACTTGCTTCAATACCCGAATTGGCAGCTTTCAGAAGCACACGAATTTGGAATTTCTAGTTGATTCCGAATTCGCAATTCACTTTAGTACCCGAATTCACAACTTGCTTCAGGATCCGAATTTGCAGTTTGATTAAGGACCAGAATTAGCAGTTTTCATAAGGACCCAAATTTGCAGTTTTTCTTAAGGACACGAATTTGCAGTCTCTCTTAAGGACACGAATTTGCAGTATTTCTTAAGGACACGAATTTGCAGTTTTATCTTAAGGACACGAATTTGCAGTTTTATCTTAAGGACACGAATTTGCAGTTTTACTTAAGGACACGAATTTGCAATATCACTTAATCAAACGAATTTGAAACACAAACTTTAAATTCAAATTGCATTATCAAAATTATACGGTTTATTTCTTTGGCTTTTAAAATCCCGTAAAACACTTACATCTTTTCCCGGTTTTATCAAGAATTGTAAAATCCCGTGTAATTTTATGAATTAAAATACAAAATTCAATACCCTCAAACATAATTACTTTCTATCACCACTCGATCGATCAGTAATCTTTTTGATACCACTTCATCAATGACGACCCGTGCTGATAAGTCACTTCTCTCAGGTGGTGACAACAAACCACCGATGCTTGAAAAACACTTGTATGACTCGTAGAAAAGCGTAATGGAACTTTATATGATGAATAGACCTCATGGTAGAATGATTCTTGTCTCTGTTGAAAAAGGCCCACTTGTTTGGCCAACAATTACAGTGGATGGTGTAACCAGACCAAAGGAATATACTGAATTAACTCCCGCAGAAACCATTCAAGCTGATTGTGACATCAAAGCAATAAACATCATTCTATAAGGCCTTCCAACTGATATTTATGCTCTTGTTAGTCAACATCGTGTAGCCAAGGATATTTGGGAGAAAATCAGACTGCTCATGCAAGGAACGTCGTTAACGAAGCAAGAACGAGAATGTAAGCTGTACAATGAATTTGATAAGTTTACATGCAAGAAAGGAGAGTCATTACACGAGTACTACTTGAGATTCACTCTGCTACTCAATGATATGAATATTTACATGATGCCACTGGAGCAATTTCAAGTCAATACCAAGTTTTTGAATACTCTTCCTGCTGAATGGAGCAAATTCGTTACTGATGTTAAGTTGGTCAAAGATTTGCATACTACTAATGTTGATTAGATTCACGCTCACTTGGAACAACATGAACGACATGCAAATGAAGTTCGATTGATGCATGAACGCAACTCCGATCCTCTTGCTTTAGTTGCATCTCACCAAATGACACAGTCTCCTTATTAATCTCATCAACACTTTTACCAGAACTCTCAACATCAACAATTTGTCTCACCTTATCAATCTTCACAGTATGGATCACCTTTTGAATCTCAACAATACTCAATCAATCAATCACCAACACCTCATTCCATCACTTATCCCCTTAACAATTATCAAACCTCAGTTCACCACAACGTTTTCTCTCCATCATCATCCATTCCTCAAATAGAATACTCTCCCACAGTCAACCAACAATCTGAATTTTCCCAATTAGACTTCGGTCTAACTATACCTGTTTTCAAGCACGGTGATGATCCAATTAATGCCATAAATCATGTAATGGCATTCTTGTCAGCTGTAGTCACTTCCCGCTATCCTACTACCAATAACCAGCTAAGGAACTCGTCAAACCCAAGGCAACAAGCCACCATTAATAATGGAAGAGTAACCGTACAACTAGTACAGGGGAGATAAATTTCTTATGCTGTGGGTACTACAAGAACTTTCACTCCAGGAGCAAGTGGGAGTAACTCAAGGAAATAGAGGATTGTTACGTGTTACAACTGCAAAGGGGAAGGACATGTGTCCAAACAATGCACTAAACCAAGAAAGAAACGGGATGATTCATGGTTTAAAGATAAAGTGTTGTTGGTTCAAGCTCAAGCAAGTGGACAATTCTACATGAGGAGGAACTTGCATTTTTGGCAGATCCAGGAATTCCAGAAGCTCAAGCCATACAGACGGTCATTACTCACAATGCTGCTTATCAAGTTGATGATTTGGATGCATATGACTCTGATTGTGATGAACTCAACACTGCCAAAGTTGCTCTCATGGCGAATTTATCTCATTATGGTTTGAATGCTCTTGCTGAGGTACACAATCATGATAATGTGAATAATAATATGATTAATCAAGCTGTGCAGGTCATGTCGTCTTCTGAACAGTCGAATGTTGTGAATCATTCAGAGACTGAAATAACCAGTGATAGCAATATCATTCCTTATTCTTAGTATGTGATCGAATCACAACAGGCAGCTGTTTAGAATTCTAACTCTTCTTTATAACAAGATGCACTGATATTATCTGTGATTGAACAACTAAAAACCCAAGTTGCTAATTGTACCAAGATAAATCTAGAAAATAAAAGTGTCAATGATACTTTAACTGTTGAGCTTGAAAGATATAAGGAACAAGTTAAAGTGTTGAATGAAGGACAAAATGTTGATTTAAAGAGTAAAGATAACATTTTGGATTCACGTGCACAGTCTGTAGAGATTGATCATCTTAAACAAACTCTTTCAGAACATTTAAAAGAAAATGAATCTTTAATGCAAATAGTTACTCTTCTCAAAAATAATTTTAAGAAAGAAGAATTAGTAACATTGATTTTTTTATATATTTTATTTGTATAGGAAAATAAAAGCTTAGAAAAGCGGATCAAAACAACTAGATAATATTGGTTTTTAAAAGAGAATAAATCTGCACAAACAGTTTCACATGTTGACGAAATCTCAGTTTTATCTATGATCATAACCTAAACAAGCTCTAGGTTTTCAAAATCCTTTCTATCTAAAGAAAGCTCAGCAGTTGGAACCAAAGGTTTATGTTGGTGATATTATTGAGAAAACTAATTCCATTGTGATTCCTGACTCTGAAGAGACCTTAATGCTTGTTGAAGAGAGTCGTTCAAAAATGCTTTTAAAATAAAAGGATCCTATAATGTTAAAAAAGAAAGTTAATACTACACCAGTCGATTATATTTCGTCTTAACCAACTTTCTCAAGATTTTGTAAAACATTTGTTCCACAAACTGAATTATCTGCTGAACAAGACTTTTGGTCTCAGAATTCTGTGATTTCTACTGAACCCACTCTTTCTAGAAGACCCACCATAGTTGAGGTTCCAAAAGAACTTCCTAAAGTCAGCATGGTGAATACGAGTTTGAAGAAACTTAAACACCATCTTGCTGGTTTTGACGTGGTTGTCAAAGAAAGAACCACACCCACAGCTATCACTGAGGGCTCGTGGGGGTTCGAACATACAAAAGCTTGTTTTAGGGATGAAATAATTCCATTTGTAAAAGCTCTGAAGGACTTATTTAACACATTCAATCAATATTTGGTTGATGAACTTTCTGAAGTCCAAAATGTCTTTCATCAAATGGAACAGGCTGTGGAACAACATCGTTTAGAGTCCAAAACATTTGAAGTTAAAATGAATCAAGTTTTGAACGAAAATGAACGACTCTTGGAACAAGTAATAAGCAAAGATATTGTGAACATACTTGTGAATTCGTCTGTGAATATTGCTTCTGTGAATGTGCATGAATGTGAAAAGTGTCTCAAACTTGAGACTGAGCTTCTCAACAAGAAGGATTTCATTGAAAAAGAGATTTACGATAAACTGTTCAAAAGTTTTACCACTCTTGAAAAAACATTGGATTCATCATTAGTAGTTGATATTAACATCAATCAAGAAATTTTTAAAGGGACAATTCTGTTTCAAATCAAAGACCTCTAAGTTTTGATTAATTGTTTGAATTAAATGAATTGAAAGCTCAGTCCCAAGAAAAGGACACGGTCATAAAGAAGTTGAAAGAGAGAATTAAATCTCTAAGTGGAAAACAGAATGAGGATAAGATTAAAAAGGACTTAGAAGAGATTGAAACTATAAATATTGAATTGGATCATAGGGTGACAAAGCTTATTGCTGAGAATGAGCATTTGAAACAGACCTATAAGCAACTTTATGACTCAATTAAACCAGCATGTATTCGATCAAAAGAACAATGTGATGATTTAATTAATCAAGTCAATCTACGTCTTATGGAAATTTCTCTAATTTTAATGTAGTCTTCAAGAAAAAGTTTTGGTATATTACAGCTGTCAAGAAGATTAAGGAACTTAAAGGGAAAAAAAAAAAAAAAAAAAAAAAAAAAAAAAAAAAAAAAAAAAAAAAAAAAAAAAAAAAAAAAAAAAAAAAAAAAAAAAAATAAAAACACCTCCAGTTGATCATGAGTTTACAAAACACCTCGTGATCCATAAATGCTTAGATTGATGTGGGATCCAATAAACCTAAATTGTTGATAAAATCAGACATCTCACTTGCATATATTAAGCACACTCAGGAAGAAGCTTACCGTTCTTAGGGATCTAGTTTGAAAAACATGTTAAATCCAAAATATCCCTAGATCAATCTTAGAATTACCTGTAGGTATGCTAAACTAGCTTCAGGGTTGTTACAATCATCAGTAAAACCTGCCCTAGTATCAACAATGTGATGGAATACTTAGTGGTTGTAACCCTAAAGAACAAGGACTCAAGCGTTAGATTCACTAAGCCCGTCACATCCTCAGGAAACACAATCACAAAAACAACCTCTACATCAAACCTAGTTTTTAACAAACCTATGTTGTCTTCTACAGGAGTAAAACCGTCTACTAGTGCTAGTGGATCACAGCCTTCATGCAATACAAAGAAAGATAAGATTCAGCAAATACCAAGTAGTACTCAGAAGAATAAAGTAGAAGCCCACCCTAGGAAAGTTAAATCTGGTTTGAAAAATAAAGATTGTGTTGTTCAATCTAAAGGAACTGCTCATGTGCAGCATTCCAAGCTTAATGCGAATTTGAACATAAATGCCTCCGCCTCTAAGTGCTAATCGGTTGCATGCTTTTTGACAATCATGCATTTGTGTGTTACGTGATTTTATCAATAATGTGAATGCTCGTAAAAAATCTAAATCTGTTAACAAAAGTTCAAAGAGAAAAGTTTGGAAACCAACAGGAATGGTGTTTTCAAATATTAGATACATCGGAGACCTACTGGTCGAACTTTCACTATAGTAGGAAATGCATGCCCTTTAACTAGGATTACCACAACTACTGAAGTACCCCTTAGGAAACCAACTGCTCTAGAAAATGAAACACCTAAGCCTGTTGTAACATTGGTTTACTCAAGGAAACCCAGGAAATCTAAAACTAATGTTCCTATTAGCAAATCTAAGGTTCTTAAATCTGTATCTGCTAACAAAAAGGAACCCAGTCCATCTTGGGGATCCATAGTTTTCGATGTTCCATCTTTCTCTCTTGCTGAATGCAGGTTGTCCAAATTGTTCTCTGGTATTTGGACTCCGGCTGCTCCAAGCATATGACCAGAGATCGCTCTCAGCTCACCAATTTCGTCAATAAGTTTTTGGGTACAGTTAAATTCGAAAATGATCATGTGGCAAAGATATTGAGATATGGTGATTATCAGATTGGGAATGTTACGATCTTAAGGGTTTACTATGTGGAAGGACTTGGACACAACTTATTCTCCGTTGGGCAATTTTGTGACTTGAACCTTGAAGTTGCTTTTTGTCAACACACTTGCTTCATTCGTAATTTATAAGGTGTTGATCAATTGACGGGATCTCGAGGCAACAATCTGTATACTCTGTCTCTTGGAGATATGATGGCGTCCTCTCCTATATGTCTCTTGTCAAAGGCCTCAAAGACTAAATCCTGGCTATGGCACCGATGTCTGTCTCATCTGAACTTTGGTGCAATCAATCATTTAGCTAGACACGGTCTTGTTCGAGGTCTCCCTAAGCTAAAATTTAAAAAGGACCATATGTGTTCTGCTTATGCAATGGGCAAAAGCAAGAAGAAACCCCACAAACCTAAATTTGAAGACACCAACCAAGAAAAACTCTATCTTTTACACATGGATCTTTGTGGACCAATGCGTGTCGCAAGTATTAATGAAAAGAAGTACATCCTCGTCATTGTCGATGATTTCTCTCGATTTACATGGGTTAAGTTCTTAAGGTCAAAAGATGAAGCTCCAAATTTCATAATCAAGTTTCTCAAGATGATCCAAGTGCGGCTTAAAGTACCTGTCCGACGCATAAGAACAGATAATGGAACTGAATTTGTTAATCAAACTTTGCGTGAATATTATGAGAAAGTTGGTATCTCTCATGAAACATCTGTTGCTCGCTCTCCACAGCAAAATGGTATCGTTGAAAGACATAATCGTACGCTAATTGAAGCTGCTCACACAATGTTGATTTATGTAAAACATCCGTTATTCTTATGGGCAGAAGCAGTTGCTACCGCATGTTACACCCAAAATCGTTCCATTGTACGTCTTCGTCACAGAAAAACACCATATGAGCTTTTACATGACAAACCTCCCGACTTATCGTTTTTCTATGTATTTGGTGCACTCTGCTATCCGACAAATGATAGTGACAATTTGGGCAAGTTACAACCGAAAGCTGACATTGGTATTTTCATTGGATATGCAGCTACAAAGAAAGCATTTCGAATTTTCAACCGACATACCAGACGAATCATTGAGACAATTCATGTAGATTTTGATGAGCTGACTGCGATGGCTTCTGAACGCAGCAGTTCAGGACCCACACTTCATGAAATGACTCCTGCAACAACCAGTTCAGGAATGTGACCAAACCCTCCTCCTTCAATACCGTTTGTACCACCTTCAAGAAGTGATTGGATATATTGTTTCAAAAAAAACCAAAACCCCCAGCTGTTTGATGAATTACTCACTCCTCCACCTAGTGTTGATAACCCAGCCCCTGAAGTCATTGCTCCAATTGCTGAAGTAGTTGCTCTAGTTTCTGCTATATCAACTGTTGGGAATAAAATGCTAAGGCATTCCCACTGCTAGTTATATGGTTCCCACTGCTAGAGATTTTTCCCACTGTTAGTGTATCTCTACCACTGCCAAGGTTTCTACTGCTTGAAGACTTTCCACTGCTGATTGAAGATAAGTATTACTCAGAGTCAAAGATGCGTTATTGTTATATTTGGAATGTATCTTGTGTATATCTCTTTTATTTAGGAGATACGGTTTAGGTCTTATCTTGTACAGGACTCCTTATGCTATAAAAGGGTCTAAGGATAGAATAGAAAAATGACATTCAACACATAACACATACAATTCAATATACACATCTGTCACATAATACTCTAATGCTTTAAGGTTTTGTAAACCCTAGTACTATCAGAGTACTTGTATTATTCTCTTAATAATATTAAAGCTTTTAGTTATTCACTATTTTCATTTCATTTCATTGTTATCTTCTTGATCACTAAAGGTTAGATCTCGCACTGCTGTGACTTCAGTGCTGTGTTGATGATATCTGCATGAGTACTGATGGCGAATTAGGTGGCTTCTCTTCTAGTGTTGTACTAGAGGATATAATTATCATGTGTCCCACACCCCGCGCCCCGTATATAGGTTTCTCGAAGAGTAATAACTCAAGTTGATCGATAGGTAATGAGAAGCGCAATCCCTTCAATAAAGATCCAAGTTTTGGAAACAACAAAGTAGGTAATCAGAGAAATCTTATGTTTTAGAAGCTAACTTAGCATTGATTAATCCGATAATACGCAAAAAAAGTGTGCTATCCCCCTACCTCGGCCAAACCCGAACTCCAGAGATACCTCCCACCCCTCTCCTAATAACCCCCCGGAAACTCTCTTACCCCCCCCTCGACGCTATAAGCTATCTACAACTAGTCCAGTCTCTTCATAGTTCAGATAATAAGGTATATGATGATTCCTTTTGTTCTAAATCAAGTAGGAAAAACACAAAAAACGTCAACAATAAAATTATCAAGTTAAATGAAGAACTTAGTGAGTGTGAGACTAACTTGTATAACTACAAAAGAGGTTTATTCCAATTGAGGCTAGACTTTATGTTGAATTTAAAAATATGAGATTAAGTTCTGTGAAGAGTTAGAGTCCTTGAGAGAGATTGTAGAGCTTAAAGATTATAAAATTGAACATTCTCAGAGGAAATGAATTAGAGGAGGTTAAAGAAGAAAAAGGACAGCATAGATTTTTAAAATAAAACAATAATTTGAAATTCTACAAAATATCTAGACTGTCTCTTAGGGACTCAAATATCTGTTAAGGATATGACCGGTCTGGGGCTTAATGAGTATACTGTTGTGCTACCTACTCCTGCACAAGTCTATTTACCTTCTAAGAATGATCTGTCTTGGATAGGTTTGCCTGAATTTGTTGATGACACTGTTACTGATTATAGTAGGCCTACACCTAGTATAGATGTGTCAAAAGATGTAAGTGATGAGCAGAAGGCAATATGGAAAAGTAATAGTGCCTCTTTCTCTGAACAAGGAGGATCAGTTGGTAATGTTGTATCGAAACCTATGATCAGGTTTGCAAAAGAAACTGGTTGTCCTATTCGTGTCTCTAAAAGTTAATAATACTGAAAAGTCTAGGAAACCAACTGGAAGTATGCGTCTGTACAGGTCACAAAGGCCTAGGGGAAATCAAAGGAACTAGAATAATCAGAAGTCCCAACAGCTAGGAAGTGACTTTGTGATGATTAAGAAAGCCTGCTATGTATGTGGAAGTTTTGAACACCTGCAGTATACCTGTAAACACAAAAGACAAGTTAATGATCAAAAACATGTTAAACCAGTGTGGAACAACTTTCAAAGGGGGTGCTGTGAATCATCACTATTACAACAAGAATAAACTCACCAATCCAAAAAGAAATATGATTCCACAAAGCTATTTTTGATGAGGTCTAGGAGAAAACTATTAATATGCTAAGCCAAAAAAGCAGTGTAATGCTGTTAAGGCTTAGCCATGTTGGGTTTGAAGCCAAAGAACAGAGTAATAGTAATGTCTCCAATATTAACAATGCATCAATGGACTTTGAATAAATTTTCGATTACATTGACTGCACAAGGAAGATTCAAGTTGTGATGCTTTGGGTTCCCATAAGAAGATGTGATTTGGAGGATCTTCCAAAAGGAGAGGAAAATGCTCAAATTATTGAGATCACTTTGGTTTAGATAAAAGGCACAGTACTCAGGGAGGCATGAGCATGATCAAGAATTGATGCAATAAATTACTTACTGTTGGTGCAGAAGTGTTGATATTGCTGCTGAAACTTAAGTGTACATTTAGAAGCAGTGTAGCAAAGACAAAAGATAAAGAAGAAAGGCAGAGGATTTCCAGAGCAGAAGGTTTAATTCAAGATCTTCTTCAAAAGATATTCATGAAGGCTAAAGATCAGATGATGAGACTGTTTGGAGCCATCCTCTCCAGGTTAGCATTTATTCTAGAAACTTGATTTCGAATGATGGAGTATCAATTTTAGGGGAGATTGTTGGGAATATAAAATGCTCTAAGGCATTTCCATTGTTAGTCATGTTTATTCCCACTGCCAGAGTACTTTTCCCACTGTTAGTGTAAATCTTCACACTACTAATGTTTATACTACTGAGAAGTTTTGCCACTGTTGAAGACTTTCCACTGCGGCATAAAGATAATGCTGATTAGTCAAATAGAAGACTGAAGTTAATGTTGCTGCTGAAGATAATGTTGATTAGTCAAATAGAAGACTGAAGTTAATGTTGCTGCTGAAGATAATGCTGATTTGTCAAATAGAAGACTAAAGTTAATTCTAAATGACTAAAATTAATGCTAATTAGTCAAACAAAAGACTGAAGTTAATGATGATACCACTGCCAAGGTTTCCACTGCTGATTGAAGATAAGGATTACTCAGAGTCAAAGACGCGTATTGTTATGTTTAGAATGTTTCTTGTGTATATCTCTTGTATTTAGGAGATACGGTTTAGGTCTTCTCTTGTACAGGGCTCCTTGTGCTATAAAAGGAGTCCTTAGGTTAGAGTAGAAATACACACAAATATACACATCTTTCACATACTACTCTCATAGCTTTAAGGTTTTGTAAACCTTAGTACTGTCAGAGTACTCGTATTATTCTCTTAATAATATTAAAGCTTTTTGGTTATTCACTATTTTCATTTCATTTCATTGTTATCTTCTTGATCACTAAAGGTTAGATTCCGCATAGCCTTTGGTGAAACTCATTAACAAAGTTTCTCTCATTGTTACCTTGTGTTTATCCAAGATAACAATAACCTTATAACCTAAGGCATAAGATCCAAGTTTGGGAACAACATGGCGTTTAACCAAAATTACCATTTTTAGTAAGTTTCTATTTTAGGAAAGTTTTTAGTTTTGGGACGTTAATACCGTCCCCTATATTTGCTAAATCCATATTTCCTTAAACGCACTGGAGAATCCTAAACGTTTAACTTCCATGCATATCTTGCTAAAATTCACTAAACTTACTATTATTAGAAACCTTAATGCTTTTCCTAAAATATGTTAACGACGTTTCTAATTATACTAATCAATATATATGTGATACTATATGTTTCGCTAGTGTTTTAAAAGCTCAAATCATCTCGAAAGCGTCCAAAACTCATTTTACTATTCACATCAGCACCTATATTAATTATTTTGTCAAAAAATGTTTCAAGTTTCATTTGGCTATAACTTGGCCATTTTAAGTCTGATTTTAGTTTACAATACATGAAAATCTATCTACTCGAAACGTGCTCTCCAAAAACTACCTTTACACCTAATGAAAACATTCCTAAGTCGACCAAAACCTCAAAACAATTTCGGATCAGCAACTATGTATTTTACAGACGCTTTCAAAAATCACACCAAACTTCACAATAGTGCCTAATCTAGCCTAATCTCCATTCATAACTAATCCACAACAAAACCACACCTAAAACTAACCTAATTCCTTTATTTCTATTGTTGCAACTCACTTTTCAACTCACCTCACCAAGATCATAAAGTCATAAACATGTTACTTCCATTTTTATAAAAGATATCAAGATGTTATTTCATTTCTTTTAGAAAAATTAACACAAACACCATAGGACTTATAGATCTATGCAAGAACATAAGTAAATAATGAATGAAAGTAGAAATGAAAGCATAAGTTTCAAAGTAAGCTTACAAAATGAAGAACAAGCTTAAGAAATATGATAGAAGATGATGGAAGACTTGGATCTTGAAAAACCCTAAATAATAACCAAACCCTAATTTGTAGATCTTAAATTAAAACCTTGAATCAATGAACCAATACTTGAAATCACCCTAAATGACCTTAGATATGAACCTAGTATGCTTGGATCTTGCAAGAAATCAAAGATATAGAAACCCTAAAAGGGTGTTTGTTTGCCGTGAGCTAGGAGAGGGAGAAAGAGAGATGATAAATTTTGACGAGGCTTGGAAAATGAGAATGACCTAGTGCGTGTTATAGTGAGGTATTTATAGGACAATACTTTAGGGTTTTATGAATTTTTATTGGAGTATCAAGTGACCAACACACACCAAAGGGGGGTGTGTGTAGGTTCCGTCGAAACATAGCCACAAGGACCATATGGTTCAAATTTTTAGATCATGGTTCATAATCTAAGTATAAGAGCTAGTCAAACATGGTCAATATGTGTAAGTATGCATTTGTCTTAACTTGTATGGTTATGTGTGCATGAGATGGACTTTCTCATGTGTCACTTTCATACACATGCATGAGACTTTTAAAAAAAAAGATGCCTTTGATTTAATTTCAAAGCTTATGGTTGTTTTAGTTTGGGTTTAGGCGTCCCAAATAATAAAGGTGGGGCATGAATGAAATTTTTGACTTATCAACACGAGATGAACGATGACTAAAGTTTACACGAAAAGATTTTGGGTTTCCGGGGTTCCGTTTGATCAAAAATGCAAAAAACGTAAATTATACGCTAAAACGTAAAAATAAGTATCGGAAGTGATCGTAATCTACGAAACACTTAGAAAAGATAAAATAATGCATATAATATCTAGACTAGTCAAAATCCAAAGTCGGAACGCGTTCGATGACGTTTTTCAGATTTAACTGCCAGATTCAAACATAACGTATAAAAGTCAAAAATAATGATCAAAAAAGTTTAAAATATTGACCTAAAATTTACGGGGTGTGACATTATTCCCTCGTTAAAAGAGCTTTGTCCTCAAAGCTTAAGACATAACTTTAGACGCAAGTGTAGGGTCATCAAAAAGATGAGGATACTTTTTCTTCATTTGGTCCTCGCGCTCCCAAGTAAACTCAGGACCTTGCCTTGAGTTCCAACGGACTTTCACAATTGGGATGCGGCTTTGATTTAGTCGTTTAACTTCTCGATCCATGATTTCGACCGGTTCTTCAATGAAATTAAGCTTGTCATCAATCTGGATTTCATCCAACGGAATAGTTAAGGGTTCGTCGGAGAAACAGTTCTTCAAATAGGAAAAGCGAAAAGTACTATGAACCTGACTTAGTTGCTCTAGGAGTTCAAGTCGATATGCAATCGTTCCCACTTTAGCAAGGATTTTGAAAGGTCTAATATAACGAGGATTTAGCTACCCTCGTTTGCCGAAATGTATCACCCCTTTCCATGGCGATACTTTCAACATAACACTATCTCCAGATTGAAATTTCAATGGCTTACTTCTCCTATCGGTGTAGCTCTTTTGTCTATCATGTGCCGCTTGAATACGCTTCTTGATTTGGATGATCATTTCTGTGGTTTCATGAATAATCTTAGGGCCAGTAAGCTGAGCATCTCCAACCTTAGCCCAACAGACAGCGATCGACACTCTTGGACGCACAGTGCTTCAAATGGTGCAGCTTTGATACTTGTATGGTAATTGTTGTTATAGGAAAACTCTACCAAAGGTAGGTGTCTATCCCAACCTTTCCCAAAATCAATCACACAAGCATGCAGCATGTCCTCCAAGGTTTAGATGGTTCTCTCACTCTGACCCCGTCTATGGATGATAAGCCGTACTCATATCCAATTGAGTACATATAGCTTTGTTTAGCGATTGCCAGAAATGAGATGTAAATTTACTATCTTGATCAGAAATAATCGAAACTGGCACACCATGTCTTAAGACTACTTCCTTCAAGTATTG